>MU388976.1:0-74594 GCA_022578795.1 Xylariaceae sp. FL0255 | reverse complement strand
TTCCGTATTTTTGCCCCCCAAAACGGCGCGCCGGTTTTTGGTCACGGGTTGGTTTGGTTTTTTTTTTTTTTTTTTTTTTTTTTTTTTTTTTTTTTTTTTTTTGATCGCGTCTCTTCCTTTCCTCTTCGCTTCTGCCCGTCTGGAATTCCTGCGGGGGGTTCAGTTCAAGAAACCGGCTGGGTTTGCTAGTGCTGGTTTCGGTTGAGGGGTGTATGGACTGAGCACTGTGCGGCCTCCGGGCAGATTTGGTATTATCTCCTTTCATTCGTGTCTAGATCTCGTCCTCTGTGCGATCCTGCGGATGTCAATTTGGCGACAGATGTGAAGGAGGGAAGAGGGGGCGAATATATCTTTGACGACAAAATGATCTCATTTCATCGTTTCAAGATATGTATGCGAGAGCGACATGAGAACTAAGGCAAGTCCACTCACAGGTCTCGTCGGCGGTTTCATCGTCCTCCAGCTCATAGCTCGTGGAACACCACCAAGCCACATCCGGATAATAGACCTGCAGCGCACAACGCGAACCGACATGCAATCTGGCCCAGCCACGGAAGTAGACTTCGCCCAGACAGACATCAGGTCGCGGGCATCCGTAGACGCGGCCTTTGCCCGGCCCTGGCCCGCATCCGCCGCTAATCTACCCCTTACGGTCTTCCATACCGCTGCCGTGATTCTTGCGTCAGACCGCTCGGAACAGGGTTACGCATTCCCGGCTTCTGTAAATATCAAGGGAACCGAGAACTTGCTCGCCTCTGCCCGGGCTACCGGTGCAACCGTCTTCAGCGCGACGTCTTCTGCGAGTATCGCCATCAAAGCCGTGGGGACGTGGGTTGCACCGTGGGCCGGCGCGCCGCGTGGCTTCTGGCAAGTTCTAGATGCTCGAGACTTCAAGCTGCCGCTGCGCCCGCGAGAGGGGTATTTTGGGAATTACCCGGCCAGCAAGGCTGTTGCGGAGCGCATCATTACCGATGCAAACTGTCCTGAATTTAGAACTGGTACTATTCGGCCTGCGAACGGAGTTTATGGTAACCCTACGGACAATACCGTTGGCGACCCGTTGAGTCGGAGAGTGATGCCTACGTGAGTGTCCCGCCCTTTTGTGACTTATCACACGCTGTTATGATTGCGATCATTGAACCTAACCCATTGGGCATGCTGACGATATTCTTGAAAATTTTACAGTTGGGCGGCTCATATAGTACAGAGCTTCGTCCACGGCGCCAACGTGGCCATCGCACATTTACACCACGAGGCCGCACTCCTAGACCCTGCATCAACATCCAAGTGCTCGGGAAGGCCTTACGTAGTAACAGATCCCAACCCTCCAATCGCCTATTCAGACTTATACACAGCAATCAAGACTTTAAGCATCCACCCCTTTTCAGTCCTGCACATGCCTCCAGCTTTCATGCTCCTCATGACGCACGCAGTCGAGTTCTACGGCGACATGCGATACAAGCCGTTTCCCTTATCAGTACTTGGCAAGCTCCTGCCGCCTTTATCAGGGGACCTCACGCATCTTAAACCGGGCCTGTTCTCCATCACAACGCACCTCGTCGCGACGAACGATGAGATCAGCAAACCGGTCGCCGAGGGCGGGCTGGGGTATTCGGGTCTTTTCACGACGCAGGAGGGCATGGTTAATGAGGTCCTGGAGTGGAACCGCGAGCATGAGGGGCTGGGGAAGGAGGAGAGCAAGATCAAGAAGGTTTATACTACTTCAATCTCGCTTGCTGAGAATATTCGCAAGCTGGCTGCTGTTGGGCATTCTACCTCTAATTGAGGAGCTGCAGGTTAGTGTGTGGTGTCGTGAGAACTCCGCATAATGGATGGGTAATGGGAATGGCAGTACCCAGACAAAGGAGGATGGCGTATGGCCGCGCTACGACTGGCTGTGTAGTATTATGAGAATGAGGATGCGGATGAGGCCGATGGGTTGTATATAATGCTTTCTGTGAGATGAAGGCCTCTACCTACATGCTGTTATTATATATGCTTAGACCTGATAGGGTGCAGCTGGCCATCTATATCACTAACACTCTTCTGAATTATCCGAGCTGGTCATACATACTTGAGCACTAAATCTTCTTCATTGTCCGAACTGGTTGTATATCTTCGAGCAATAAATAAGAAATAATTCATGACCCTCCTACTCTTGGTTGCAAGCATGTATACAGGTACTTTTTTATACTGCATATTTATATTACTCGGTAAAAGATATTTTACATCAGAGGATCAGGTTTCTTTAAAAAATGATCTGAGGTCATAATAATCTTACTGTAATACAGGCCTTGAGAGCCTCATATCTTAAGTGAAGAGAAAAGCAAGGTGAAAAAAAAAAAAAGGTTCTGCTAGGATTCGAACAGGCGACCTCAAAAAAAAAAAAATGGTTTGCTTCTCTTTGTTCACATGTGTCATCTGGATTTTATCATTAGTCAGAGCCATTAGGTACGTTTTAATATGTGTCTTACCCTTAGTGCAGGGGCCATGCTAATCTTCTCTGCTGCAATGGGGGTTAGGGCGATTTTAGCAAGTTTGAGAAGGAGTAACTTACTATCGTTTCAAATTGACCAAATGCCCGAAGGCGAGGGTGGGGCTACTATCTAGTATTATATTCTTACCGCAAGTGCGCGACCCACTTCTGACTTTGATCGACTAATGGGAAGATGGGAGTTAGTCCCAATCAGGTAGGTAATGCGTAGATCGAGATAACGGATGATTATTCAAAGGTATCAATCACCGCACTGACTGGTTTGGACACGATAATTAGTGAAGGCTTGATCATGCCTATCTTACGGCATATCTAGATATAGGTATGCCCAAATCAAGTAGCAAGTCATGTCCTATGACACGGATCGCCCGTGTTGTCATACAAGCTACGATAGACGTATCAGGAGCCAAAGCGACCTACTTTGCTGGCATGGCACTTGTGGAAACGGCTCAAGAGGCTCATGATGTACAAAAGCCGAGATGATCTGGTGTAATAATGTATGGTGCGGGCGATTAAAAGAAAGAGAGACAGTAAAATAAGGAGCCCAGGAATGGATTGCCTAATGGTTAGTTGTTGATCGGATTAGGAACAGTAGCTGTTGGTACGATCTCCAAGCTTTTAGAGTGCTTGCATGGATGGCGTTTTGGGGTCAGTGTGAGTTTCTGTGACCGGGGTTTGGGAGAGGTCGGATCTTCACCCCTCTCATCGACTCAAGCTTTAAGCATCCAAGGTTTATCATCAATGGCATAACAATAGGGGTGATCTCACGTGTTTCTCAGCTGCAAGTGAGGCAACACAAGCAACAAAGATGCTGCAAAAACGCTGTAAAGTGGCAAGACATATTCACAACATCCAGCTCGCCGGGATCGAGAATCGGAATACTCAGCCGAAGATACAGTAATAGCTGAATAACCAACAGACAAAGATTCTCCGTCGAGTGGTTTTTTTGGTGGGCTTGCGGGACACTACTCGCACGCTGGACGGATTGGGATAGCTGCATGGTCGCCACGAGGCAAAGCGAGGTTTTTTGATGACCAAAGCCTTTGGTTCCCCCTGCATAGGTGGGTCAACGCTCCATGGTGGCTTTGCAGCCGAAAGTTGAAGGATCGGGGTCCGTGCATCAATAGAGGCCCCAAGGCCCCAAGGCCCCTTGATAGCTTGAAGATGATGATTAAGGGAGAAGAAGAGGTAATTGAATGACTGGAAATCTTGAACTGAGAGGGGTGACGCATCAGGGCATGTTGATGAGGAAGAGGAGTCTTTCCGCTTTCTTAGAACGCTTCGAGGAGGCACAAAAGATAATAAGACGAGGCACTTGTGTCTGGGACTTGAGTCCTCGTAAGCTGTGCTGGTGGACAGCCCAGAAGGACGCTAGAAATCCACCGGGGTAGTTAAAAGCAAGGCGGCGGGGAACCAAACGACTAATAATCCAACAGTCTCCGAGTCATATCAGGAGCTGAATCTCGATTCTTCAGAATCAAGTCCGCGCTACTCGTTTGGAACATTCATATTTTATTATGTTATCGCATGCATGAGTTGGGGAGAAACAGCATTCTTCAACTGTTGATAGGTAAAATGTACGCGGCATACGTAGAAGCTGAGGATTGGTTGCATGGTCATCTTAAATAATCAGGTCTAAGCTGATCCTGGTCGGGCAAGGTTCTAGAAGTCCGGATCACCACTATCTCCACACACCAACAGCGCGGCGCGGTGCAACCAGCCCGATCGATCTTGGCCTGGTCTGCTTTTTTTCTTGTTTTATTCCCAACAAGTCTCTTTCTCTCTGCTCTTATCGTTTTCCGCTGAAGTAGAGCTCCTCGGGTGCATCCTAAATTCCTATCATTATTCTATATTTCCTGCCACTGTCTTTTCCACTCACACACCCCCGCTCCTTCTTCAACTTGACTGTCTTTCCTTTTCACTTCGGTGGTTGCATCTGAAACATCTGCGGCAGGCTGGTAGACATTTCACTTGATGATCACTTCTACGCTCACTCTCGGTATAGAGACTGGCCATAGACAATAATCCGAGTCTACGTTTTCCTCTTAGCTACGAACACAACGTACGACGACCTCGCTCGACTGGATGTTTAACAACCCAATTGATCAATCGGATATATATCATTGGATAACTTGTACATAGAACTGGCCTTCCGCCTGTTCGGTAAACCCACAACGGATCGCGTCAATTCTCAAGGAAAAGAAGCTTGAAGAGGAGAGCTTCAACTAAGCCTCTTCCGCCAACACTCCCTTTCGACTTTTGCACAAATCGCGTCCCTACGAAGAAAACACCACTTCCAGGTTGATCAGTCAATAGAAAGAAGGAATAGAAATTTCCGCAACAATGGGTTTCTTCGACAAAATCCAATCTCGCCTCGAAGTCTACCGCCTCGAGCAGCGTTACACGCGCAATCGCCACCGGCGCTCGCACTTCATCAGCAACGCCATGTACGTCGACGGCGAGTACGTCTTCGAGCAGCAGAACACGGGCTCCTCGTACAACTCCACAAACTCCTCCTCCACAACATCCACAGCCACGAACAGCAAGACTACGTCCGCTGCATCGACTCCGGCGGTTCCTCGGCCTCAGCGAAGTATTTCGGAGATGCGCTCGAGTCATAGAGAGAGCAGCAGCGATGCCAGAGGTAACAGATCCTCGTCTTATTTTCACGGTGGTCAACAGTACCATGATACGAGTGGAGCGGCTTATGAGGAGAGCGAGAGGCCAAATATGGGCAACAGGAGCTATACCCACCAGCAGAGCTATGGTTCTTATGGCGACTCTGCTGCGCCTACCGCTGAGTTGCCAGAGCGGAAGAAATTGCATCGGTTCTCATCTGTCCCCGCTTTCCTGAAGACGTCTACTAGCAAGAAGTCTCCTCCGTCGCGGGATGAGTGGTGAGCGTGTTGGATGCCGTTAGAGGCGGAGGCTTTAGTCCGTCGTTTTTGGATTGAGCTGCTATACGCAATTGGATAAGTTTGTCTTATGTATTCTGGGCTTAACGAGTCTTACCACTTTTGGGTGTTTTTCTTGCATATCGCGGCGCGGTTGGGGTTTGGGGTTTGTGGGGAGGTCGGAAGGGAAGCTTTACGAAACGGTATCACGACTTTTTGTTTATCACAACCGGTTTAAATTCATTATCAGAGGTATGGACGGAATTTCCTTTGCCTGCCAAAAGCACCCTCGAAATGTCGGGTTCCCGATGGATCGTGGAACTGAAGAGAGAGCCTTTGCTCTGACCTATCTGCTTGGATCTATGGGGCTAGTCCGCTCAATACAGAATGCTGAGCAAGCGACATGCAACTAGATGGGAGAGATAGTACTATTATCCGTTGGTCACAGCATACTCTTCAAGCCGAGGGGATATTACAGCAGTGCACGAGAGCACACGCAGAGATACCACTTCCCATCAATTCTGTGTACATACTATCTATACTTCACTATATCATCTCTGCCCATTGGCGTTGTGGGCGTTGGATATCCACATAAAAAGTTACTACACTGGTTATAGTACATATCTGGCTTTGGACTTGCCTGAATCGTTTCTTGCTTGTCAATTGTGCTATTCAAGTCCCGATATGCTCATACATTCTAATATGTACAGAGTACCCTGCCGTTCGCCAATCGATGTTACATCGCATACACGCGCTATGGAGTAGCACTGCATCGATGAAGTAAATCCGTTGGGCCCTGATTGGCGTCGCTTGGGGATGCCCCTGGGTAATACATCATCATGTATGTTATGTGTACTCCTACTCCGTTATAGCGGAAAAACGATACCTTATATTACCCCAGAACCAGGTGAAACCAACCGTTCTCAGTAACAAGATCTGTTTTCGCTATTAGTGATGCGTATTGCGAACTTGAGCTCTCAACGCCGCGTGTGCGAAGGTATTGGAATGGCTTATATTGGCGTCATGTGGGAAAACGGACATTGCGATATACGTGTGTATGCGCTTTTTCTCAGAGTGTGGCGTACTCAAGTCATTCGCAGTTTGGGTTTTGAGACGTCGAGTCGCTCACTTTGGCGCAATTCTGCTTAGCTTGTGCTGTGTCAGTATTTACCTCAGACATGCCACGAAGGTGTAGCATAGTCCTGGATCTCAACATGCATTGCTCTTCATCTTATGAGACTTCAGCCGGCCAGACCGCTCAGCACCATTTGCACCGCAAGACATCCTCGGGAAGAATAGTGACGTCAAACGCACAAGGCTCTTTCGCCTCTTCATCTTTAATCCCACGGAGAACAGCGCGACAGTGCTCTTCAAGAGCGGCCTCAGTGGGACCGCCCGGGTGGCTCTCGTACCAGCGGACCGCAGCCTCAAGATTCGAGAAGCTGATGAGCGAGCCGAAGGACTGGCACATATTGTGGCAAGCTAATGTGGCGTAGATAGCGACATCGTTGGCGAGTTTTCGGCACTCTTCTGCTACCAAGCGCGCGGCGTCATCGTCTGATTTCGTGCTTCTGACTATACCCAGCGCGGCGAGGAACTGATCTTGCAAGCCTCCTTCTTCAGAGTCATTCTCAAGCAGTAAGCGGAGGTGACAGTTCTCGAGAATCGTCATGCAGAGATCCAGCAACAGCGCCCAGAATGTGTGAATTAACCGCTGTCCCTGTATCGCATCATACGTCCACTGACTTTGTCCCTCGGGTATCCTCACGGGATATCCCCTCGCCGTGGCGCGCAAGAGCCGATTATGCGCTGCGGAGGAGGCGTCGGGGAAACTTGCTGGGCCAATGACTGTCGTCGACATCTGCTCGTCCCGCTGTAGTTTCTTTAGTCGCTGTATGAGATTCACGATGTCCGCGAAGACGTCGGCGGGGCTATCACTTTCACCAGCTGGATCTATGTCAGGAAGTTCCAGTGCGTCGGCGCGCTCGAGCATTTCGCAGGCTTCTGAGGCTAGGTCATAAAATTTGTGGTAGGCGTTCTTCTTGTGGTTCTTGAAGGGTTGGAGACGCCACATGGGTGAGCCGGCACAGATTCTTCGGCGCTGGGTGAGACCTCTTGTTATCTGTACGGTAAGACAAACAGTGTTAGATACCGAGAGCATGCGCATATGAATGAAAATGTGAAAGTAGAAGAACTCACAAATATCATCCGACAAAACGAGTAAATCTGCAAAAACGGCTGCGTAGAAACCATATCGGGCCCAAAGGCCCTCAACAGCGCCGCGATCCCGCGCATATGCGTCTGCCAGCCAGGATTCCCGCGACTGCCAAACTCGCAGAGCTCAAACTCGATGAACAGCGCCGTGACAGCGAGCATCTGCACGGGCGAGCAGGTGTCTAAATCAGCTCGAAGCTGCTGCACGGCAGCGTTGTATAGTTGCAGCCCCTTGTCGACGAGCTGCGGCTGGTTGTGCACGTGGCCGGCCCACCCGAAGGCGAGCGCGGACATAGCGAGGGGCAAAGCATCGACTTCTTTTTTCATGGGCACGAGGGATTGGATCCAGGCTAGGGGTGTTTCTTGGGTTGTGGTGGAGGAGGGGGGTACGCAGATTTGGAGGAATTGTGCGAGGATGTTCTCGACCGCCCAGACTTGGGTGTCGAGGGCACGGGGGGCGGGCGGTTTGTAGTTACTCATACTAATGCTACTACTGTTGCCCGCAAGATTGCCCGTCATGCGCCCCTTCGGTCCCGCGACATATGGCTGAGCCCTGAAGCTGGATTTCTTGCTAGGTCGGGCTACGACGACGGCTTTGTCCGGTTTGCTGCTGATCTCGCTGTTGCTGTTATACTCGTGCGAGTTCTGCCAAGCGATGTCCTTCGCGAATTGGTTCTTGAAGCGGATACCGCCACCCTTCCCGCTGCTGGGCTGAGGGTCATAGTCCCCGGTTGAGCTGTTGAGGAAGATTGTGGCACGCTCGTAGCCCTCGCACTCTCTTGATCCCTTTTGGCATTGTCCACATGATGGCCTTGCCTCGTCACACTACACGGGGGATCGAGTCAGCTCACAAATTGGGATAATAAAGTCGTTGGAGAAGCTACCTTGATTTTCTTCCTCTTACAGGTCTTACATCCTTTTGATCGTGGGATGCCAACCATTTCGGCAAGTCGGTATCGTCACCCGTCTATTGAGAATTGGGTGTTATCCAACAGCGGTACTAAGGTTCAGAAGTGACATAGATTGGGGTGAGCTAACTACACGAGCGCCCTTGATCACATCATGGCCCCTGTAGTCCTCATATCTTCTTAGTTCTTTTGATTGCACAGGTTTGAAGGGATTGGACTTGGAATGACTGCTATAAGCAAATTATGATGAGCAGTTCGCCTCGCCTTCGGAGTTACGTTCTGCTGAATAATATGCCAATTATGAGGCACGATGGTCTAGGCGCTAAACCCTTCCTAGCTAACAGTTGGTCGGTTTCCATAAAATAGGGTCAAGGGAATGAACAGGGATAATGATCTAGAAAAGTGTCACGCTCGACATGGACAGAGCAGGTCACCTAGGCCAAAAGCTTATTCTTAAATTTCATCAATTTGGCCCATCCGCAACGTGTCTGGAGTAGTCTGAGAACAACATCAAAACTCGATAATCATCGGTAGTTGTTTCATCTATGAATGAGAGCGACTACGCAATGTAACTGCAATGGATATGCTGTCCTGGATGATCCCGGCACCCCATGGCCGAGCAATGGCCTGCATGGGAATCTCTTCAAATCTGTCTTACCAGTCAACAGCATGTGAAAGCAACTCGTCTATCGAATAATGACAAGCCCTATTGTGGTATCCCGTCTAACGCCTTATCATGAAGGTCTGCAAATGCTCGTTCCTGCTCACCCGACCCATCTATAAAAACTCCGAAGACTGCAACTCATATCACAACGTAAAGGAGGAGTGGTCGAAGGGTTCTAGAATTGCGGATCCAGGTCATCGACGGCCGAGGCAATCTTAACCGTGAGATCCTTGATCTGTAGTTTTTTGTCAGCTTGAAGCTCATTCAGTTCCGAGTATGACAGGTTAAATATGAAAGGGCGAGCCTACGTATTGTTCGTCAAAGATGTTGAAATGGTGACCGTCAATATCAACAACCTCTTTGATCCAGGCCCCGCCATCGCCCAAGTAGCCATCCCATCCGAGAAGGCGAAATCCGCGCTCATAATCAACGAAGTTCGTACCGCTCTCTTCGACATACTCCTTGGCACGCAGCAGTATCGTAGGAGGAAGCTCGAATTTGCGACTTTGCCAGTCCGGCATGTCCCATCGGCCGATCATCATCCGCGCATGTGTCATGTTGAGGTCGACTTTCTCCTTCAGCGTCATGGCTTGAAGCTCCTCGGGTGACTTGACGATGGGCTTGTCTGTGAGCGCTACTTTTCGTAGTGCGGTCAGGCTCTTCGGGTAGACGCTGTCTATGAATACCATGCCGAGTACCTTGTACTTTGGCCTCGTTGAGCCTATTGGCCGATTCAAAAGTTGCCAGGCTACCTCGAGAGATAAATGGCCGCCCAGCGACCAACCTGAGTAGGGGCGATGAATTAGCTCATTGGATCAGTAGTAAGCGACTGATAGTCTCATGCAATCAAATACTTACCCCCCAGTACAATATCTCCGCCCTTGGGTAGAATTGTCTCGATCAGCTGAATGTAATGAGTCGCCATGCCGGATATGCCACTCTCCCAGTAGCCTCCCTCGTCAAGGTGCGCATTGTGAATGGCATAGACTGTGCGTCCGATTGGATAGAGACAGTGATAATTGAAGGTGGTGCCGCCGCCATCATGTAGCAAGATCAGTGGGGCAGGCGGGCGGTCGAGCCATGGAGTTGGGGGGCCCTCATAGATGAGTGCCGGGTTGTCCAGCATCTTTCCAGTAATTCACTAAAGAACAAGGGAGAAGACAGGAAATCATCCAGTAAAAAAGGGCACCGGTCGCTCGGAGAGTGTCGGCTTGTAAAGATGAGGTAAGGGCGGTCGAGAGGTATGAGATTAGACGCTGTGATTACGGTATCGGCCGGTCCGCGGATGCAGGCGCCAGATGAGGGCGTACTTGCCTCACCTGAAAAGGAGAACTCGGGTGAATGATAAAACGGGGAACATATAAATACTCCGATTGCTCAAGATAGGATGAAAATGAGCTCAGGATAACGGTGTTTAATGCTAAATATGCATGTGAATTTCGAGACCTGGTCCAGCGTGTTGTGTGACTAAGCCGTGACGGTTGGTGTTTACTCAGGGTGCATTAGAGTGCCAATTGTGCCTTAGACGACGCGGTTTGCAGGCACTTTTGGATGTACAATGAGGTAATAAGGCATTAGTGATGTACACTTGCTTGCTTTTACAGCGCTTCGGCGGTTTTTTTAGCGCTCATGGAGGGGTAGATGAGGGGCATTCACATCTTCGGCCTGCTCAGAGGCTCGGGCTCGGTAACCCGTTATAGTCATAGCCGCGATTACTCCTGGTTCTTTGATGCTACGCTAGGGTCAGTTCGCAACTACATGATCCTGAACTTGACATTCAGCACTTCGGAAGATGATATGAAGTTGAACTCATCGACTATTTGACGTGATAAGCTACCTAAACCTACCGCACGATTGAAATAACTTTATGCTGCCACCAAGACCTTGGGATCACTTGCTCCGATCAGCCAAAACCAAACTCAGAAGTCAAAGCTGCTTTATGCCAAATGGATCTACACGTGCAGGACGGTGGCGGCAGTGTGCATAAAGTTAAGGCTTACATGACCGGGGAAGCTGGGTTCTACCGGTAACCGGTTGAGATGCATGAAAGGAAGGTGCTGATAAAGACGGCCCAGGACGTGGCTAATGGGTACCGATCATTCGCTCCGGGATACCCTCTGAATACTCTTTTGATTAATTGGTCTGGGATTCGGGATGAGGTTTCTTCTTCATCCGCCATCTAGACTGAAATGATGACTTATTGCTTGGTAACTGCCAGCAAAAGCACCATTCCATCTAATACAGATATCTACCCTTTAATCTTGAACCAGATTCGAATCATTGCACACGTGGAGCGAAAAACCGCCTTGCTTATCATGAGTTGATCCTATCTGAACATTCACGATTAGGCATGTCGGAAACATACAGCTTCACCGCTGAATGTTCTCAAAGCAAGGCTGTACTTGCTTTGACACGTCAATCAATATACGGCTACTCGCAATGTTTGCCATCAGAAAATGGGATAGGGCCTCTGAAGTATGAGATCATATCTAATAATTTGAAGTCATGTGTATGCGCGGCATCGTCTTCGTTGAGATGCTGATACGGCTGCTGCCCGTGCAAACAGGTGTCAAGATAGTTTCATTGGTTGTTTCTGTATCTATCAGCATGGACATGTCCCTTCTCACACCGCTTCTGCTTAATGTGTCTTTGAGAAGTCTGAGTTGACTGCATGTGATACTGGATCAACAATGTTAAGTGCTTGGCCATGACTGGGTGGCTATGATGGGTATAAAGGGGCCATGACGCCGGGCAGCTTGTTCAGGACTCCTTTCATTCTTCAGCAACTCCGCAAGTCACAGCCAACCTGTGACCTCAAAGAATCAGTACCAGAAGTTCAAGCACTCTACTCCTCCATCCACTTATCAACATTCACCATGGGCAAGAACGCCATGACTCAGTCTGACGCTCAGCGCATCCAGTCTTCCCAGGTCTGACCCCTTTTTCTCCTCCCATCTCCATACCAGCTCAATTCACTCGTGATAAGATACTCTTCCTTCTGCTCCCCAGACAGCTCTTGGCAGCTCATCATCTTCAGGCACCTACCTCATCATTACTAACACATTCGCACACAGGCCAAGAGCGGAGGAGACATGTCCTCCGGGGGCTTCGCCGCCCGTGCTCAGAGCGCCGGGGACCGTAACGCGAATGCCGCTCAAGGCACTACCACTCAGGCTCAGACTACCAGTGGTCACGGCAACACCGAGGCCCGATCCAGCAGCTGCCAGAAGTGAGATGGGCGAATCTTGCCTCGGATGAGATGAAATTGTGTGTAGCTCACTCAGTAGCATGTACTTTCGTTCACTCTCACTGTCCATTCGCTGCTCACGACACGACTTGCCCTCATGATTAGAGGCTTTCACAGCGACCCGCGCTCCTTGTCTTCACTTTTGGTGTTACGAAGTCAGGGACATCACACTCGTTATTGGATAGTTGATCGATATCAATTGAGAAACTGGCCCCGTCTTGACTTTTTTAGTAAAAAGGAGAACTCGTAATAGTTGACTTGAATGTACCTTTGAGCTGGATAAACTAAGCTCCTTTCCGCTTCAGGCAATGAGAACAAGATTGGTTCATTAGGGCGCAAGAAAAAGAAAAGACAGAAGAGGAAAAAATAATGGCCGCGTAGGGAATTGAACCCTACCACCTAAGATAATGTCTAGAGGATATAGGAATAATGATATAGAATAGGAATATTACCGCTAGGCCATACCAACCCGGCCAACAGTCACTTGGATCAAGTGAGCTTATATTGTAAGTTCACTCTGGCGCAGAAGAAAGTATCGAGGCTGTTAAAGTTCGACCGTCACTGAGCCGGTTTCTCTTGTAGCTCACGAAAGGCACAGCGTCAGCTGATAGCAGAAACGCTATGGGTGGGGTATGTGTGAGAATGACGAGGCTTGACATAATCTGTACTATGATGATTGACATGGTAAGCTCCCTCCCGTATCGTGGTTAGGAAAGGAACCGTCAAACCGATCCACCCAGACCTCACAGCAGCCATGTTGATATGAGGATGTAACTCGGCTGGCAGTGCTCCGATATAGATGTACCGAAAAGTATATGAGAACACCGGTATTTGCAAAACCGGCGAGTAGGGTGACATTTCACTTTTGGACATACATTGTGACCATCAACCAAGAACCCAGAACGTCGATTGTGTTGACCACCCACTCTATCCAATCTCTCGTACCGCGTCCATTAGTCCGGGCCTTCTGTGTGATATCGATGACGCCTTAGCTCTCGGGGATCTGTCTATCAATTACCGAGAACGCACTGGAGGCGCAGTATGTGGTTAGAACGTTCATCTACCTCATCGGAGATCCCCGAGACTAGACTTCCCAGCCAGTAGAAATATTCAAAGCAGTCTCACGAAAGATGCTCTTCCACATTACGTTCTCTGTCAGCTCTTCCGAAGGTACACTGGACATGTCACTTTCTAATACCTCCATAGGTGAACGGAAGTTCAATGATTGCCAAGGATCAGGCAATGGCTAGTGTTTCGCATCGCACAGTCACCAATCATTCACCCTTCGACTTCCAGTATGCCTTTCCATGATCTACGACAGACAGATTGATGATGATAGGTCGTTTGCCACTTTGCATAGCAGCCGCCTACTTAGATATGCATACTAGCGTGGGGTAAATTAGACGACATCGATTGGCCGGATCATTCCTCTTTCCCGTGTGATATAAATGACGTTCACTCAATATCACCAGGCACATGAAATTACCCGCGGCTCTATGGGTGAGCATTTCGCGATATAAGTTCCCCCTCATCCCTCAAGACGACTCGACTTCACCGTCGCTGGTCTACCTGGTCTAACTCATTGCCACTCAAGATACCTCAGGAGGTTAAAGATTTCGCAATATCATCATGGTTGCCTTCACGAACTTGATTGTGGCTCTGTCCACTGTCGTTGGAGCTTTCGCAGCTCCGACCCCTGACCCGGACCTCCCCGACTTTGAGATCGGGCCTCATAACCTGGCGCGCCGTCAGGATTACACCCAGAATTACAAGACTGGAGGCAATGTTGATTTCAGCTCTACCTCTAATGGGTACTCTGTCACTCTCTGGGGCTTCCACTTTGTCGTTGGCAGAGGCTGGAGCACCGGAACGCAGCGATAAGTTATGCTTGCTGCACCTTATGTCTGAAGTAGTTCTGAGTATTTCGTACAGAAACATTACTTTCAGCGGCACTACCAGTGCTTCGGCAGGCACTGTTCTTGTGTTGGTGTACGGCTAGTCTACCAACCCTCTTGTGGTAAGTGATTGACTCCGCTCATCAATCTGTATCTTTTTTATACATGTTAACTAAGTCACAGTGAGTATTAACGTCAACAATGATTACGATCACTTGGTGTCTCTAGCTTGGGTGTCTATGACCAACTAATTATAGTGAGTACTACATCCAAGAATACTCCAATGGCCAAGGGGCCGCCCAAGGCACCCAAAAGGGCACGCTAGAGAGCGACGGCTCTACCTACGAGATCTGGGAGCACCAGCAGGTGAATCAGCCCTCAATCCAGGGCACTTCCACCTTCAACCAATACATCTCGGTCCGCCAGACCCCTCGCCCTTCCGGCGGTCAAGTCACCGTCGCAAACCACTTCGCCGCGTGGGCTGCGCTTGGCATGAATCTAGGGACTATCAACTACCAGACGATCTCTACCGAGGGCTGGGGTAATGCTGGCGGCAGCTCCCAGTTCACTATCAGCGAAAGCAACTAAGCAATTACCGAGGGAAGGTTAGATGGGTGATGTTTCTTGACGGGTCTGCCCGCCACCTGGGTTAGGATGGAAGGAGGTCTGTCACTACGAATTTGGAGGTTCATTATTCAAATTTACTGTGAGTAGGAGGCATCAGATAGCAATAGCACTTGCCATATGTGTTGATATGCTTGAATACATTATGCAGAAAGAGCATTATCATTACAAATATGAAGGTCCATGACTAGAATCTAGCGGCAGGTGGCAGCTAGCTCTTGCCTTGGATATTTCGATATTCCAGTCGGTATGCAATGTTCCTACTACTACCACATGTAGTCGTTCATGAGCGAAAACAGTCGTTTAGAGTGAATAAGGAAACCTCAACGTGATGCCTTCCTGCCTTGAAGTTGCAACAGGAACTGGGCTGCCCTTGAAGTCTGAGAAAGCTAAGAGATAGTAGCATGGAGATACCTCTCGAGACTACAGTGTTTATATACAGCATCTAGATAAATATAGTCTCAGCATCCAGGTCTCACCCGCTCATATTCACTACGAGCTGTCCAAATGCCTTGGAATTCAAGAGATGGATTGGGCAGTATCTATGTAGTTCAAACTAGACTCAGAGAGGGCGAGTGCACATTAGGCAGCTGCAGTTGTGTACAGGGAGACACACGGCAAGGCGGGAGCGGGTTCACACCTCTTGCCAGCGGATCAATAAAGGTTCTGTAGCGGACTGTGAGTCTATGTAGGCGCTAAAGGGGTCACATGGGCACCTTAGACGCCTCACTCCAGGTGAGTTACTCGCTAATGGGGGCAACTCACAGCGAGTTTGGGCGGTGAAGCCGCTATAAGTCCTCTGCCGCCCAAAACACCGCATCACCCTTCTGTACGGTGGTTCACCGCCCTCGCTTAACGAGTTAACCAATCACCGCCCTGGCAGTATTTCTCTGTTGTTTACATGCCTTCCATAACTGCATAGATATGTGCTGTACATGAGGCCTTCCTTCCTTTGCCAAATCACCCACCTTAGTTGTGTCCTTTCTTCCCCTCCTGCACTGCACTCGCCCGTCTATCACCATGACTTTCTACCTTGTCTTCATGATCGCCTTACACTACCTACCAAAGACTCCTTTTCTCTTTTGAAGATGTATTCCTTTATGGTCTCCTTTCTCCCAGGATCCTTCCATTTCTTTGGGTTTCAATCTGCTTGCTCCCGCCTCGTGATGTGTCAAATTTGGGCAGCTCCCGCCTCGCAAGTCGCCAACTTGGCTGCTCTCGCCTTGCGTGCACTTTATTCTTCCTCTTGATCCCTTCCATCCTCTTAATATCTTAGTATCATATCTACCTCGAGCAAGCACTCTTCATTCCCCTTGGCTCTCGTCTATCTTGACGGAGTCTTGGGAAGTCTTGCTATTCCTTCATCACGATTCACTTCTTGGTACCACAGAATCAGATGTAAGTTCTCTCTCTCATTGACTCTTACAACCCTTTCTATCTCCTGTTCACCTCGGGCTCATTGTATCCTTCCCATGGCTGGCGGTCACTGCCAGCATGCTTCATTACGGGCAATATGGCACCCACCTCCCTTCCCCTTACTGACCATTGCTGTCGTATAGCATGCCGAGTTACTTCCCTCCACTACTCGTCATCATATCCTTGTGGCTCCCACCTGAGCGAGACTACTGAGCTATCCTCTTCATTGCTCTAGGTCCTCATGACTGGATGATTCCTCCCTCCGGTCCAAGTGATAGTTGCTGTAAGTTATCCCCAAACCTGCATCGAATGCCTAGTCCATTGAGCTGACATCCTACTCATTAGCACCAGTACCTGGCAGCAACGCTCAAGGGGCTGTGCAGCATCTCTCATTAGCACATCACAAGGTAAGAGACACTCCAGGCAGGCTGCAAAGGACAATATCTGACAAGCGCCCAGTTCTGCAACAGAACTTACTTAAGCGCTTTCTTCATCCCATCCTGTCACAGTCACTTGAGTTTGCAGATCCAGAATTCAATGGCGACTGGTTATTTGGGCAGTCTTGTCAATGAGATCGAACTCATTCCCAGGGTTGTCTCCGGGAATAAGAGATAAGTAGATTATCATTTGTAAGTACTCCCATCGCTTCCCCGGTTGAATTGCGAAACAGCTAACATGAGCTACAGTTTTCAAGGCAAAACCTATCTCGGACAATCATTATCTTTCCCTTGTGGGTCAGGTTCAGTCAACCATTAAGTCAACCCGGGATGGCACAAGAGAAGCAAGCCCACAAGACTTTTCTTGCCACAGGAACATCTTGACAAACCTCTGAGCTGTCACCGTCTCTCCCTTACCCGACCCAAGCTCACAAAGCACCATATCTATCTGCTTCCTCTACAAATACCAACAGTCTGGCTTACTTAGTCCTACGGGATATCAAGTCCATCATCATCACGATGATGAGGAGATGAGGAAGAGAAGGGGCAGGCTCTGAAGAAGTTCTTGGACTTCTTCAACATACCTCAGACTCTTTCAATTTGACTACTTGTGAGGCGGGATTCGGCATCCGGTGAGTTCTCTTTCACCATTTTTCATATGACTTCATAGATTCTTATTTGCTTTATATTTCGGCTGACGTGTTTTGTGCCTCTTAGCTAGCGGCACTGTCACTCCCGGCGCTCCCACGGCCATAACCAGCGTCGCGAACACTCCCCCGAAGAAACGTGGCAGGGCTACCCAAGTTTCCAAGGGCGCGAACGACAACGACGGGGAAGGCCATGCACCCGTCGCCAAGAAAGCACGTGTCGAGAAGGAGGAGGGGAAGAGCGGTGCTAAGGAGGACAACGACGAGCGCCGGGATGTATCATGAGACTGGAGAGGCCCAACCGCGACGGATGCTCTGGGAGACACTGAGAATCTCTGCCAGAGAATAATACTCCTAAACTAGGAGATAAGGGTACAGCAAGCCACGAGGTCGTCCCTGCCATATCGGTCAAGGCGTGCAACGATGTCGCTCTCGCTGCCAAGGTTCCATGCTCGGGCCCTCCTGCGATTCCGCAGCCCCCTCGACTACTCTCCAGGCTTCTGAGATTGATGTGGTCGAGCGTATGTTGTTGTTCGCTTTCGAATAGAGCATCCCCTGCACTGATATTCATCCCTCTACCGGAGAGCATTGCAGCAGCAATACCCAAGCTTCCATCGCAACCACTGGCTCTAGCAACCCCTACCTCTTCAGCCTTGCCCTGTCCTGCCCAGTCAGCCAATGCCGATTTCGAATACAGCTCTAAGAAAGTCTTTCACCATTGTTGCCTTTCTTGGATAGCCCTCCACGGTATCCTTCAAGGGGACCCCAGCCGCAGGTTGTGCCCACTGCCCCTACCAGCAACACCACAAGTTGTCCCCATTATTACGGTACTTACGACAAGTTGAGTGAACATAAAGAAAGGGTTCACCTCGGTAACATCTGCTAGTACTTAGTTGGAACTGGAATTTGCGGCGCACAGCGGCTCGGAGAGACAAGGTGGCGCCATCTACGAGATGAGCATCCGATCATCTCACAGCTCGGACCCCAACGATTCGGCGGCAACTGGCCCGGCCGGGCTGAGCCGGAAGTAAACAGCAGAGGCAGCGCCGAGCGCAGAAATTAGCGATTAAATCTTGATATGAGCGAGCAAGAGGTCAAAAGTCTAGCCCACATCCTCCTATCCGCAAACCCCAAGGTAAGCTTGGGCGCTTTCAAATGATGTATAGAATATCGAATCTAATGACTTCATTTATGATTTGAACACAGACGAATTTCCTCGGTCCAGTAGATACCCTCCGTTACCTCACCATCACCGGCGCGAATTGTCTTCTGGCGCTCGGCTCAAGATGGGCTGAGCTTGGACCCTTCAAACAATCATTCATCCTCAATTTCCACCCCGATAAGAGACCTCGGGCTGCACTTGTCAATGTGTGCTGAGCCAGAAGGCTGAGAGATCAGCTCCTGGGACAATCCGCTATGCCATGCAGAAGCCCAGACAATCTTTCTCGGTCCATCACGCCATCCTTCATTCTCATCTGCAAACGGCTCGAGAAACCTGTTGGTCTTCCTTTGACTGGATGCCGATTTCAAACGATCGGCCACAGGCAAAGCCAGATGATCGCCCCTCGTCAAGTTCTACCTGAGAGCGGCGGGGCCTGCTATTCCTACTTGCTAGGAGTACTAGCGGGCTAGCCCCCGGGCAATCCGTCTCGCTATACAGAAGCCGACATAATTCTCCTCGGCCCCAACATTGTCGGTAAGAACAATATCTTCGGCTTTATGGATGTGCGAGATCGCCTCCGCACAAGGATCCAGTACTTCACCCGTGATGGCGAGGTCGTCAACTCGAAGTCACATCCAATCCTCTCGGGCCCAGGGGGCAGCTGGGTCACTTTCGGTGGCATCGTGATCCACGACCATCTGATCGGAATGAACCATTGGGAGATTAAGGAGTTCGTTCAGATCCGAAGTGAGACTGTTTCTGACAAGGAAACATCCATGCCTACGGGCAATCAGATTATCCACGACAGGTGGTCGTGCCAGATTTTTCTTCTGATGCTCTCGCCCTCCGCCTATCGTACCTCAGACAGCACCTCATCAAGATCAACTAGATGCCCTTCGCGTTCTGCCAATACATCTTCCTGCCATCACTTGGTAGAGAATATTCCTTGTACTGCATTACCTTTCTTTCGGCCAAGGGCCAGCGACGCTGCGGTCGAGGCTCAGAAACACAACCATCGGGCCTTCGGGGCCACGACCCGCCTCCTCGCGGCAGACATGGACACCGAACTAACTTCCCCTGCCACTGACTGGCAGACTGGCTCCTCTCGCCCACCTATGGGCCCTGCCTGCTGTACACTGCATTGCGAGCCGGTAACAAATTGTTACCAAATAGCTGTCCTGATGACTGCAAGGGTTGAACAGTCGCTCGAGGAGCTTGCAGAGTCAGGAGGTGCAACATTGAGAGTTGCAATAATGTGCCTCTCTTGGCGAAATCCGACGCGATCTCCCTCGGTGCAACGGTTACCTTCTTTGGAGGTTAAACCAGTTTCCTTTGTTTGGGGATCACAACGAGGAAGAGGAGGAAGGTGAGGACGAGGATGATAATAGTCAAAGACAAACTCTTCAAGAGTTCCGACTTCGTCAAGAAGAGCCTCAGGCTCAAAACCGAAGGACAAAAAGGCGTTACCATGTGCCTCCCTTGGAGGTTAAACACCTTTTTGGATAGTAGGTTGGAGGGGTTTGAATAGATATACCATGCAGGAATGAATGAAACACCATCAAAAACTTGGTTGGAATTTGACAAGTGAGAAATAACACGAGTGGCTTGGCCCTATTACTTATGCATACAGACCATGAAGGTATTGGAGGGTAGTGACTGGCGACTAATGTCTCCCTTTTCTGTATTTAAATGGCAGGAAAGAGAGTGTGGCGGATGGATGAGGAATGATGGGCCATGAATATGACATGATGTGAGCTGATTGTGGTTGTCATGCAGAAGTTCGTGATATGACATCAGTCGACTGACTCTCCTTGTGTATCATCCCATCATGGGTCAGTGGTGACAAGCGCACACATAGCATTGAGCCAGATGTATGACTATTGTATTAAGCAGGTATTCACTGAGCGTTTCCTTCTTACCGTATGCCATTCCTCATGTCTAAGTGCTCTCACTTGGCCATGTGTTCTAAACCGAGATCGACCACAAGGTAGGACAATCATCGAAAATCCACCTGCCTTCCTTTTGATCCGTTTCTTTTCTTCTTTTTTTCTTTTTGGCTAATGGCTAGTCAGAGGAAGTCTTACTCTGTGACTGCGGGTTTCGCCGACAAGTTTATGTGCAGATGAAGAATCATGAGCTCTTCTTCTTTCTCTCATCTGATCTCCTGATCTCTTGGTAGACGACAGGACAATTCTCGAACGGGAACGAGACTAGTCCTGAAGCTGGAGTTGAAGCTGAAGATGCGTCTCAGGGCAACTACCTAGGGTCACATTCAGTCAGCACGAGCGAGCGAGTGTTCCTTCAGGACGCGTATATGGGCGGACTCTCTGCATGTGGCTTATGTCTTGCTTCAGGTCGTTCTAGATATGCGCATTCACAGAATACCTATCACCTACCTACCTAAGGTTTCTCGAAAAGGAGAAGCAGGACAGGGCATGATTCCATCTATATAAATAAATAAAAAATTGCGTATGAAGTTTGCCGTGCTGCTCGTCAATACTTGCCTCGGCCAGATATTTCAGCCCGGCAAACGTGAGTGGTTACAAATGAAGTTCTCGGCAGCGAGCACGCGGCCGACGGGGATTGGTTAGGTCCGGCCTAATAAGTCACCTCCTTTCCCGCCTACCCGTGGGCATGGACATGGGCCAGGCCTGAAAAAAAAAAAAAAAAAAAAAAAAAAAAAAAAATTAACCTTACAGCGGCCTGGCCTACATTCCATATGGCTGTCTGCGGCCTGCAGGTCAGAGTTTTCTTTGTTTGTTTGTTCCTACGGTTTGTTTCTGCAGGTTTATTCGTCTTGTCTACGCGAAAGGATGAAAATCTTACATGCTACCTACCTGCTATATGTGTTGCCGCCATTCGAAGAGCAGTTATACACGTAGCTACGTACGGAACTGGTAATCATGGATTCTGGGGCCTGCGTGCTGCACGCGTTGACCGAAGAGGAAGAGAGGCTATTGTTTCACCATCGTGGAGGAACTCGGAACACCAAGACGTGCACCTAGGTTGTTGACTGAGGGAATCGAGGCTTTTCAATTATTTCGCGTTGGCTGCTTCTTTTTCAAGGGAAAGAAAAGTCTAAGCTAGGAAGGCCGGGGATTGGAAAGGCTATTTATTGCTGGGCTGCTGGGCTACCGGCCCTATTTCGTCGTTTGACCTGCCAGTTTCCGTGCCGCTGGGAATGGGGTAAGCACACTTGACATGGGAGCCTGGGCAGGAATCTGAGAAACATGACTGTTCAACCTCCCCCTATTCATCATGCTACCATCGCTGTACTGAGTATGTAGTATTCGAAGCATGGGGCATTCTACAATATGATACTATAAACGAAGAACATGTTTGGTCCTATTGTCTGATGTTTGATGTTTCGAGTTCAGAAGTGGGAATGGATGAGGGTTGTATCCTCGGCGACCACCGGGAAGAGCTGAAGTAGCGCCGTTTCAAGAATGAAGCCAGCAAAGCGGGTGGCTTGAGCCTGGATCCCGTAGCTTAACGGTTTGCTGGCTTGGGATGCCTCGAAGGTCCAGCCATCAAGCCATCACCTCCGTTTCATCACACAAAATGGCGGTACACATCGACAGCGCACAAAAATTGAAAGTTGTGATTGCGTTGTCGGACAGTGTGCAGCGATGGGTGGTATGGTGCCATCAATTCAAGGTAAGGAACAAAGAAAGAACAATCTAGACGGTCACGATACCCTATAGATCCTCACATGCAAAAGTGCCTACCTAGACAAAAACCTGTAACAGGTTACAGGATAACTTCAAGTTACCAGGTTACAGATACGAGTATAATGAGAAGCCTGGGATTGACAGTTGACTGCCCCGAACTGGTGTTGTATTTTAAACGAGCTTCCCGCATACCGATGCCATGACCCGCGGGCGTACCGATTCCAACCGAGGACTGGAAGCCCACCAGCATAAAGAGGCTGTGCTGGAATATAATTTCGGCTTCTTTCGCGTCCCTTTCTCGCCAGTTTGCTAACCCCTCGATGAATGGCAGCAATTGATGGCATCGATGATGGCCCAGATCTTGACGTGAAAAGGAAAATTTTGCTTTGCTGCTGTACCTATTTGCGGTGGCACGCTACTACCCAAGTTCCCAACCGATCCGAACTGTCCGATCAATCCACTGCGCGGGTAGTCAGCACGGGTGACGCGGCGTGCAGGCTTGTCTTGCGACAGACCGATTGCATCCTAGAATATTTGGGTAAAAAAAGGAACAAAATATCCAAAATTATCGAGCGGATTGTGTACAACAGAAGTAAGCAATGACCATCAATACTACACGTCCACATGTACATCCCACAGTTGTATGATACATGATACAAACAAAGTGTCGTAGCACCAGTGAACCAATGGAACGCATTCTGGACCATCCTGGGGAGACAGCGATCGACACGATTTAGGCTCATCCAGCTGGTGCCAGTCAATCGCACCACTCACCATTCAGTGCCCAGAGCCGCCGGCGCTTGTACGGCGATGCATTTACACTTGCGTGTCCTGCTTTGTTCTGAAATGTTTTAACTAATGAGTAACGGCGGACGGGCGAACAAACCCATTTTGGAATTTCGTGTTGTTTCGAACCCTAGACCTGGAGGCTGGGGCTGTGCTGGTATATAAGTATGGATTAGTGTTCCGTCCTGGTTCAAGGAAGTACATAAAACCGCAGACGTCATAGTATCCATTGATGCTTTGACTGCTGTTCCCAGGAAATACAGTGAATGTGTGTGTATTATTAGGGAAGTTGAACTGTTTCATGCCGAATATCAATGCCTGAAGAGCGAGTAACCAGGTCTCATATGTGGGTGATGCGAGGGAGAAACCCGGTGCAACATGGTGATGACTGACAGAACGGCTGTTCATTCTTCAGGCGACTCACCAACAGACAATGATGAAGAAGATGAAGATGAGAGATGAACAAAATGATGAAGGGAATGATGCCATCTTATGATGTTGAATGAAGGGACAATCACGGCGGCTGGGCAATGTATTGCCCACATGCCGCAATTTTATTCACTTTGACAGAGCTATGCAAGGAAAACAAGCAGTTAATGATTGGTTCTTATCTCGATGTCACGAGCCCAAATAGGCAAGGCGGTTGAAGATCTTACACCCGAAGCGGTAACGCTAGCTCAGGGGTAATTGTGCAGAACGGTTGGTTTTTGCTTCATTCATCCTCCGATCGTACCTGACGAGGGAGTGATAAGCTTACGGTGCATTCAGAGATGAAGATAGAGAGGGAATATCATAGCGGATATTCCATCTATTCATTCAGGTGATGGATGGAAAAGACAACGGAATAATCCAGAGAAGTACTGTGGATTAGCAGTGCGATGCAGCGGTGATGGAATTGAATTGAAAGAAGGGAAGAGACGGGGATTGAAGGCCCACCTCAATTTCGAAGCCCACCCATCATCCATGTCCAATGTGCTAGTGGCTACCCAGGATCACACGAATGGGCTCAGGTCGACTGTGGATCCTTTGCCCTGCCTTCTGCAGATAAACATACAGTGTGGAAGTAGTATTACGACGTTGTCATCTTCTTTTACCAAAACACTTATTTCTTCTCCCATTGACAACAAGAGAAGTCGTGTCTCTCACAGTTCACACACTGTATCTACATCCCCTTTCCGACGGCCCCCCCCCCAGCAGAGACTCTTCCCTCTCGGACTCATTCCCCCTTCACACGGCCTTTCTGTACCACTTCTCTCTCCTTTCTCCTCTTTCGTCCCCCTAGAGCAGCAGTCCATTCTTTCCTGCCTGTCACCCTTCTCGACAAAGCCTCTCTTTTCCTGTTCTGTTGTTTGATTTTCTAATCCCTTCTGACCCTCTATTGTGTTGTTTGTTGTTGTGTTGTGAATCAATACCTAAGATACCAAAACACACACAACCACACAAAGCTGCACGCCCTACCTATCCTTTCTTCCTCTTCGCATCGCCGCCGACCGACCCAGCAGCCTGCGAGTTGATATCGCCGTTTTGTGTGTTGTGCTTCTTCTCGACTTCGACACGAGCAACCCAAGTCCCACGTGGCTTCGAATACGAACCGACGCCTACCGTTTCTCTCGCCGGCCAGGGGAAGAAGAAAGGAAGACAAAGCCGTCTCTTCCGACTAAGCCATTGAATCAAGACCCTCGAGGATCGCCTCTTGTTTCGATACCATTCAAAGAAAGGGACATCAGGGCTGAGCTGTGTGTCAACCAACGTCATTCCCGACCGTCGACAACCAAGAGATCGCCTTTGATGATTGCGAAAGGGCAATAACCCGGACACAGATTGATCAACATCTTTCTATAGATTGATTTGCACCCTCACATCCACCTGGACGCCATCGTCCTAGGAGTGTCTCTCGATTCTTTATTCTCCTACCTACCCGATCCGACACATCCCAACCACCAAACAGAATGTCTCTCCGATCCGTATTGACCACCTTGGTCGTCTTGACCCTCACCGCCCTGTCGACTGCCCAGACCGGAACCTCGGGCGAGCAAGGAAAGGAAAGCCCCAGTGCCGCTCCTCAAGTTAACGTACCTACCGTTCACGGCTGCTACTCAAATCTGGGCACGCTCAAACTCAACCAGACCTACAACTTCAACGCGCAAAGTTGGTGTGGTCCCCTATGTTACAACGGAAGTTATCCTGTTGCCGCCTCCTTCGACAAGAACTGCTATTGCGGTAATGAGTATCCCAACTCAGCCTACATTGTCGATGACAGCAAATGCAATCAACCTTGCCCTGGTTATGGCGACGATGCTTGTATGTTTTTCCTTTCCATAGATCTAACCACGTCTGAAGTCT
This sequence comes from Xylariaceae sp. FL0255, assembly GCA_022578795.1. Lineage (NCBI taxonomy): Eukaryota > Fungi > Ascomycota > Sordariomycetes > Xylariales > Xylariaceae > Xylariaceae sp. FL0255. The sequence continues at coordinate 49,192 of MU388976.1, read as the reverse complement.
TACTAATTTATCGCCAAGGTGGTGGACTTAACACTTGGACCGTGTACAATACCGGTCTTATAATCTCAGTCGCTGAGTCTCCCGAGGGCGCAGGAAGCAGCAGTAGTAGCAGCAGCAGTGTCAGCTCCTCTTCCACGACGCCGGCTACCAGTAGTGCGGGTAAGTAGTGTTCACTAACACTTTAATTAACACTTTAATGGGAGCTTTTATTAACTCATCCAAGCAACCGCTCCTATGACCGTGACGGCTACCCCGACATCCACGCCGAGCTCATCGTCATCATCTTCAAGCCACTCCAGCACAGTCGGCATCGCTGTTGGCGCCGTAGTCGGAGTCATTGCACTGTTATCCATCGGTGCTGGTCTATTCTTCTTCATGCGCAAGAGGAAGAACTCGGAGATCGAGGAAGAGCACCGTCGCAATGCCGCCGTCAACGCGTTCATCAGCGGAGGCAAGCCTCCCAGTAGTAGCGGGGGGATGTCCATGGCCGATTCGCGTATGGATCCCATCATGAACCGACGTCTCAGTGACGGTAGCATTGCCGACAACCAAGACTACTCTCGTAGGATTTTAAGGGTTAGTTGGAAACATTCGTTGCGACTGACTAGAACTTGTTTATACTGACATTGACTTGCAGGTAACGAACGCTTAATATTCCCGACAACGCAGACGAAATTCATGAATCACTTGTGCTTGTGGATTTTATCATCCCTCTCCTTCCAGCATCAACGGCGTTGGACGGCGGCTGCTCTTGAACGTGACATTGGACATATACCAATGATCCTGGCGTTATCAGTGTGTTGAAGTGTAGGACAAAAACCGGGTGTTGAAACCCACCTCTGGACTCGGCCTCTTCTCAAAATCCCCTATACCATTCTTCCCCCCCAAAACGCCATCCACTCCTTTTTCGACCCAAAAGATTTGGGCGGCTACTACCTTTTTCACCTATACAACCTTGCACGCTTTCTCTCGATATCTGCTGGGGCCTGGAACCCTTGGAGACTTCATGGGAGGCCGCGCTTTGAAGGGTATTGTTTCAAATGGAACAGTCCTCGCGGTGGTGAGGCAAGGGTTATAATACGAGGGACAGCGAGAAGATGATTTTTGCCGTCAGCTACTCACCGTTGCTAGATGGGCTCATCGCGGGAGAGGCGTACAGCTTGGTAAAAACCTGGCCGGATCGAAAGATGTTTTCTCTTTCTCTCTCTGACCCCTAGATAGACGGTTTAAAGCAAAGCAAAGATGGACGCAGACAGAACGCACACGAGGAAGATTCTTTTGCTGTACATTATTAGGTAGTCCTAATACACGGACTTTGATACCATGGCTTGCTGACTGAATGACTGATTGACTCTGCTTTCCTTGTAACTGCGGATAACTGGTATCGACTGTTGCATATACAGAAACCGGTGCACTGTGGTTGGACTAACTCGGTTTGAGATGATGGGAGCGCTACGAACTACGATCTGGCCTGTGATGGCATACCTTACGGCAGGTTGTGTGTCAAGTGAGGCAGGCTTAGTAAGTGATATGAGGACTAGCATGTAGCATTAGTATATTTGACTTGAGGCGATCTACGTAGGGAAAGGCGTGTGCTTGTTTCAATGGTATTATATGCGTTCACAGGATCTGCCTTCATCTCTGACTATTTACTTCCTACTTCCCATGAGCTTTCGCTAGATAACAGGCATAGACCCCGGAAAACATCGGAAGACGGACAGGATCCCAACTGCGATCTGTGTGCCAAAGAAAGGATAGGCAGAATGGGCTGGAACCCTGGTATCGAGATGGTGATTTACTAGTAGACTGAGTATCTGTATACTTTGAATGATTACGTCTGCTCGCTTGAATGGTTTCTGATGTGCTGCGGCTGGAGTGTGACATGATGATGATGGCCGGGTCACGAAACGGGCCTAGTCTGCGAGGACCCATGGGGATTGGAACTCTTGAGGAGGGGCGGTCGGTCGGAATGGCGGCCATGTATTATTTGGGGTTAATTTGCCTTTATTATAGCTGGGTGTACCTTGGGGGCGAGTCTTTTAGGCTTACAAGTTGGTCATTGTTGGGCCGTTGAAGTTTGATCTTGGTTGTTGAAGGACGGCTTGACTGCAGAGCTCTGGATATACAATTTCAGGACTACTATTAGTAGCCCTGTGATCGATTGACAGTATACTGAATGATTCACTCAAGTTTGCTATCCTACGAGTATATCCTAGAGCCTGCACGCAAAGAAGTTAGGCACCGAGAGTTTCAATATGATGGCTTCAAGTTATCACGTGACCTCGAGGTTTCAATGGTAGTGACTTTCCTAGAAAGTTTGTCGCGTCGCGCGCCGCAGTGAACGAACATTCTGTATTTTGAGAAATATCAGTAAATGCAGAGCACACCTTCCGTAAACACCAATTCGACAACCTGCAAAACTTATTGCGAGACTGATTTCCAAAGCGCATTGAGCTACCATGTTACCAGGTCTTTGAATCATTGACGACGAAGCTTGGTCTTGATCGTCCTCATCTGCCGCCGCTACATTTTGTTCATTCCTCCCTTCGATCACCATGGCTCCTATCATGACGCCGCGCAGTCGGCGCACTGCCCAAACTACCCAATACACGTATGTAAACCTTCGGCCGGTAAATTTCCATCAAGGATATGCTAATGTTCAAATTGTTTGCTTGTCCTCTAGATATAATCTACCTCGCCGAGTCCACACCGTCCACACCTATCCCATCCTTTCTCCCCAAGGCGCCACCATCTTGCTCTATGGACATGAGAATGGCGTCACGATAATCTGGCGTGGCGGCCGCCAGTTCAAACCCGACCAGTCAGATACCGCCGACAAGAGTGGTACCAACGGCAGACAGAATGGCAAGCCTGCTCAAGATGCCGTCATGATCATTGACTCCGACGACGAAGACACCCCGGCGAAGACTACCTTCGTCGACAAGCCCGAGTTCGAAGACCATCTCGATGACGAGTCGATGTACCCCCAAATCTGTCAGACACTTGATCTCGAGTTTGGCACCGCCGTCCATCACATTGCTACCCTCCCTATCACACCCTGTCTCGCCGAGGATGCCTCATGGGAAGGCTCTGAGATTCTTAAGGAGAAGATCATCTTCACTGTTGCATGTGCCACGCGCGACCTCTTCCTGGTCACCTTACCTCTCGTTCCTCCCTCGCCTGCCAGCAAGGCCCGCAGAGAACTCAGTCATTCTCTACTAGCTGCTAAGGCCGGCAACGGCAAATGGGGCGAGACCTTGACATTGCTCAATGGTCAGCAGAAGCCCTGCGATGGCGTTGCCATGACTATCATCAGACCGAGATCAGAAAAGGGCCAGAGTAAATCGTCAGATCGCTCACGATCGTCCTCCCGTGCTCTTCACCGTGTTGTTATTGCTGGTCACTCTCGAGAGGCCGCAGGCACTCTTCGTCTATGGGAAATCCCTGTAGAGGCTACTGCCAAGTCCGGCAAACAGGTCGACCCCTTCCAAACCGAATACCTTCCCAAACCTCTATCCTCCGTCTCCTTCAACCCGACACATTCTACACTGCTTCTCTGCAATGCATCGCCTGATGCCGTTCGCATATACGACTACACATTGGCCTCCATGCCCCCTGATGATATAACCGAAGGGCCCTTCCCTTCACAGGGATCTTGGCTTGTTTCTTTCTACCCACCCTTTGCTCGACATTCAAGCTCAAGAAAACCTATACTGGCTGCCTCATGGGTAGTCCGTGGTCGTGCCATTCTTGTTCTGCTCGCCGACGGACAATGGGGTATATGGGATCTTGATGGTGTATCTCCTCAAGGCTCTGCGCATTTCGGCAAGCCTGGCTCTGGTATTCGCGGCGATGCCATTACCGAGTTCAACATCTCTGGCTTTGTGGAGGGTACAAGTCCTCTCCGGAATCCTTCGTCGCGGGTGTCTGCTTCCGAGTTTGTGCCCATGACACCCCATTCTCGACGTGACGCTTTCTCGAGTTCTTCAGGCCCAGAACGTCTGGCTACGGTCAGTGGAGGCGTCGTAGTAACGCCGCTCCCAGCTACCACTTCCACCACAGCTGATGAGAGTGTCACATTATGGATTGGTGGCTCAGATCATGTTTTTGCCATTCCTGGTCTGCTAAAGTTCTGGGACGCCCAAATACGCAAGAGTGCAGGTGGTGGAGTGAATCTGTTCAGTGGTGCTCAACCGACACGTATGATTCGATTGAGCGATCTCACAGTTGGTCTGATGGGTGAGAGTTGTATTGGCGTTGGTGCTATTGTTCGCTTTCCCGAGACCGGTGGCATGAGTGCTCCGGGACCCGAAGGCTTGCCTGTCGATGTGGTTGTCTGCGGCGAGAGCCGACTTGTCATTGTTCGAGAGAGCGAGCACGCAGTCGGAACTCGGATTGGAGGCGTCATCAGCCGCCGGAAACGACCGAGTGCCCGAGATAGTAGCGCCATTATCGTTCACCCCCGACCAGAGCAGCCCGGTAGCGTCACGTACAATCTATCGGTCGGCCCACGTAAGAAGTTGGGACGGGAATTTTTGTCGAGTGCTTTTGATGAAGAGGGCGACTCTACCATGCAGGTGGATAAGGAGAAGGAGAAGACACTTGCGAATACGACGAAACCGAGGACTGGATTTGCTTTTGCGGATAGCTTGAATGCCGCGGCGGATCTTGAGCAGCTTGGAGACGATGATGATGAGCGCGATGTCGAGGTTGAGATGCTTGATATCATGGAGATTGATCGCGAGCTGGAGGCGCTGGATGACGGGCGGGGAAGGGGAAGGAAGAAGGTGGTTTTTGACTCGTGAGCGGGCGGGTGCCTGGATGTCTGTGTCTACATGACAGTGCTTACCTACTTCAGGGTGGATCACCAGACATTGCACGAGCGCCTATGTGTCCCTGTGTCCAAGTACCTTCATTGTTGAGTTGTCGGACATGGCGTTGATTCATAATCAAGATCAAAATGTGGCTTGGCTTGTGCTTTTGAGAGATGTACGATACCCACGCTGACATTCTGATGATAGGATCGAGCCTTGAAAAGAAACAAAAATCGTGCTTACGAGGCCCTCAAGGGCTTCTTTCTTTGCGGTTCTACCGATCTTTACCGTACCACTGCTCCGTTCATATTCGCTTTTCGATATATCTTTTGTGATACTCGGGCATTTGCGTTTCTTCTTTGATACATCTTCCATGATATCCGTGACATTAAATCGTCTTCCCCCCTTTATCAGCCCCTTTTTCAATTTCGCATGGCTACCTTACGTACATGTAAGTAGACAGGCCTACTTAGACAGAAACTTCCGCGCGGCAAGGTGGAGCACAAGGCGAGATCATTCCTTGATGACTCTGTAATCCATGCGGTATATCAACCAGAAGCGTTTTCCCCGGACTCTATGTCTTCTCGAAAGAAAAGAAAAGAGCGGAGCGCTTTGCCGACGATTTCAATTATCTAGAGGAGGGTGGGCGGGAATTTTTGCGAATTGACCATTTGCTCTCTCGGCTTCACTGTTGTAGAGGCTGGGGGTCGGGTTGTCGGTACATTTTTAGTTCTACTTTTGATTATTGTTTAGGTATGTGGGCTTTTTCTCGTGTGTGAGGAGAAGGAAGGGGCGGGCAAGAATGGAGCGAGATGGAGAGAGGGAAATGGTCTTGCTGTCTTTCAGTGATACTTTTATTTGCTACGATATATACTGGATATATACTGGTTTCGAAGAGAGTTTGTAGACTATAGCAGAGTGGTAGACCATGGCTGAGATACTAATTTATAATCTCTGTATGCGGCCTCCAACAGACAGATATTACGCGATGTCGATGACGATCTTGCCAATATGCTTCTTATCCCACTATACACAAGGCACGAGTCATCCCAAGGTTAGCAATGTGTTGGCAACAGGCGCGGGTAGGTAGGTAGGTAGGTAGGTATAGTGCAGATCCAAAGAAGCGAAAGAACTACTCACCATATGTTGATATGCCTTATCCAACTCCTCAAGCTTGAACCGTTTCTCATCAATCACCGGATGGATGTCATTCGCCTCAATAGCAGCAACCATGTCCTCCAATAACGCTCTTGAACCGACATAGACGCCGCGCGCCGTGCAGATGTGCGAGAGACAAGCTATGAGGGTGGGTTGAGCGTCTGCCCCGCCTAAGAAGCCGATTATGCTGATTACACCTTCATCTGTGTCGTTTTTTTTTTTTTTTAAGTCAGAAGTCACGCCAAGAATAGCAGAGGGGTAAAGACAAGAAAGTGGAAAAGAAAAAAAGGAGAGTAGAGCAAGAAACAAGCAACCAGAACATACACTTAATAGCCTTTAAGCTCTGCTCCAGAGTCCCCTTCCCACCAACCTCGATAACGAAGTCAACACCCGTCCCCCCGCTCGTCATTTTCTTGGCGGATGTCCCCCAGTCTTTATCCTCGGTGTAGTTAAGAACGAAATCCGCGCCCAGCTTCTTGAGCATCTCCTCCTTTTCTTTCGAACTGGTCGTGGCAATGACGGTTGCGCCGGCTGCTTTGGCGAATTGTAAAGCAAAGAGACTGACGCCGCCGGTTCCTTGGACGAGGACTGTCTGTCCTGCTCTCAGGTGCTGTCCTCCGCCACCAAAAAGCGCATTCCAAGCCGTGACGCCCGCACAAGTCAAAGTCGCGGCTTCACCCCAGTCCAGATTCTTCGGCGCCTTCACAAGACCCTCCTCGCTGAACACGGCATACTCCCTAAAGATCCCGTCCAAGGCACCGCCTAGACCGGAGTTCGTCCCGGCTTCATCGACGGCGCCGTAGATGTGTTTCTGGTTGAACAACGTGACGACACGGTCGCCCTTTTTGAATCCCCGCGAGCAACCGGGTCCGAGACGCACGATTTCTCCGGCGCCGTCGGAGCCGGGGACTATGGGGAAGTTGACGGGGAAGGGATACTGGCCCCGCGCGATCAGGAGGTCCCGGTAGTTGAGCGAGGCGGCGTGGAGTTTGATTAAGACTGTGCCGGCGGGTAGATTCTCGCTTTCACTTTCACTTTCGTTACTACCTGAAATTGGGACTGTGGTTTGAGATTTTTCGAGAGTTTCCAGGTGTTTTCCGGTTTTGGGGATGGTCCATTGCATGGACTGATGCTGGGATTTGGATGACATGCTTCTTTTCCCTTCTTTGTTTTTGAGAGAGAGTTGAATAAGTAGGTAATTAAAGTATTTGGTTATTTAATTTTGAATACAAAATAAGACTTGTGATTATATTCCTTTTTCTATTAGGATTGGTGAGAGCCTGGCTTTGAGAATTAGAGTCTTGACTTGTCTTCAGTAGGTAGTATTAGTGATGATGATATCACAATGATGAAATGGAGTATAGGTCGTTCCGCAATAAAAACCCCACCAACCTTTCTTTCCATCTTTCTTTCTTCCGTATAGTTCTTAACTGTCCTTTTCCCCGAGAGGTCTACACTGTATTATCAATCCCGGCCGAATGATGATCCTGAAGGGTCTTTTCCCCCCCTTCCTCGGGGGAGGTTGTGGAAAGTGTGGGCATTTGACATGCATTTTATCCTAATCGCCGAAAAGCATTACAAAACGTGCAAGGCAGACCCGTACCTATTTACACCCTACTTTGTCATGATATTAATCGTTTCTCAAGTTGTCTAAAGAAAGGAAGAACATACCGGTGATAAGATGTGCCGGTGTAAGTGTCATGTTTCTCCCATCTCCCTCTCTAATACCTGCCTGTCATGCGTGTAGCGCTCGGAGGAGGAGACATTCTTTCAACGAAGTTGACAGCCTCTTCTTACAACTAGAACGATGCGCGAGCACCTACTGAAACAGAGCCTCCCGAGTTTCAGTTTCCCATCTTCTCTCTACCTGTAAGCACACAGTCCCTTCAGGTAACTGGCTATTCTCGATTTTTAAGCTTGACCCGGCGAGGTTGTTAGTATCGCCTTGTGAAGGAACCGCTTCAACCTTCACGACATATATAACCTGAATTACTTATCCTGTCTACTAACTAACAAACAAGGCCGGGTTGGTATGGCCTAGCGGATAATATCATTATTAGAGTATTTCTCTAGACATTATCATTAGGTGGTAGGGTTTGATTTCCTACGTGACCATCCTCTTCTTTTTTCTTAGTTATGTTTCTGCTTTCAATTTCCTTCTTTCTCTTCTCGGTGGTTCTGTTGTGATGTTATTTCAACTATAAGTCCAGTCATCTTAGTACTCTCCTTGCAGATTCGTTCTGCTCTTGCTCTTGCGATATTAGTATATCGTGTAGCAGTATATAGTGATCATGTCATTGCATTCTCTCTTCACTCATTGGAGGTTGCCTCATCCTCTGACCGAAATATGTCTGACTAAGTAGTCGGTCATCGCTGACAGGCGTTTATATAATGGTCGTATCAACATTCATTCCCTTTGAGTTGTCGCGGGTCTTGAAATCGCTAAGTCCAATCTTTTCTCCATTTTTCTGTTCTTTCAAGTTTATGTATGTATAATCCCAATCCGTTCATTCAATCATGTCATCATCTCACTTCTCTCCTCTTCACCCGGATCTCACAATCCCCAGGCGGGAAATACGCCTCCGTAACCCACGTGTTCTGTGGTCTCTTCCCGTTATACTTAGGCGGTAGTTCAACATCGTAGTTCATGAGGATGTAAGTCGTGATCATCTTGAGCTCAAAGTCGACGAGAAACCGTCCCGGACAGGCGTGTTTCCCATGACTAAACGCGAGGTTTTGCAGTCCCGTCGAAACGAAGCTCAGACTCGAAAGGCCCGGCTTTCCTTGCTCGTCCATCTCGGCTTCGCGGGCGCGCGAAAATCGGAACGGATCGTACTTGAATGGGTCCTCGTACATCTCGGGGTCCGTGTGGCTCCAGTACGCGATGAACGAGACCATTGAGCCCTTGGGCAGCGCGATGCCGTCTTCTGTCACCACGCCGTCGGCGACTACCTGGCGCGTCATACCCCGTGCTCCGAATGCGTACAGCCGTAACGTCTCGCGGGCAACACTATCGGCCCGTGTCATGGCCGCCACGCGGGTCTTGTTCCAACCGCCCTTCGACTTGTCGTCGCCAACGACTCGCGCCACTTCGTCGCCGAGGATGGAGATGGTATTGAACTCGGCGTCCGAGTCTAGGATGTTGAGAAGCATGTTGACGGTCTGCATACTCGTTTGATGCATGGAGCCGAAATTGGTTATGCACAGGCGTTTGTTCATGTCCTGCAAATTCACTACCTCCTATTTTCGCTCTTTCATCCCGTAGCGCAGCATGATCTGCAGATGGTCCTCTGGCATCTCGATCCCCGGTTTTCGCGCCTCCTCTTCTAGCATCTTCATCCTTTCTTGGTACACGGGCTCAAAGTACTTTTCGAGATTTTTGATCTGCTTCTTGGCTATCAATCCGCCCAGACGACCCAAGAGTGGTCTCAGAAGTTTCGGGCTCATGCTTCCTACGCCTGCATTGATGATGAGGGCGTCCGAGGTATGGAGACATGCCTTCAGGTAGTCCCGGTTCCGACACAGCTCGTTACCAATTGGGGAATCTCCAAGTATAAACCGAGTCGCCGCTTGAGCCACGATCATACGCATCACGGGTACGAGACTGATCTCCTTCCACGCTTTGGTCTCCTCGCCGAAATGAGCATCTATGGCGACGCCCAACTCGTCGTTCATGGCAGAGCAAATATTCTCTAATACGGCATTGAGATCAGTGATCCGTTTGGACTAGCATGCCGGTCCATGGATCGTTGACGAACTTATCGTGCCCAAAGCCGTAGTAGGGTTGGATGACTTCCGTCTGCGCCGCAGAGGCGCCGATGAGACGCTCAGGCTGGCGCTGCAGCCAGCGCAATGCACTTCCGGGAAGTATCACATCGTCATGGAATCCAAGGCCCGGAACAAGTACGGTCTTGTCGTGTTTTGAGTACTGCGACAGGGCGTGTGTCAGCCTCTCTATTCATACCTGCCAGTCTCAGGCACGACAGGAACGAACCTTTTCATACACCTCCTTATACAAACCGATAGAGTCGGAATGGTACCTCCACCGTAACGCAAGACTGAAGCTCGATCTACCGCCTAGACTTGGTAGGTTCGACGGATAGGAGATAGTGAAGAAGAGCCTTTGGATCACCCAGATTGCCGCCAGTGTGACAGTTACGCCAAAAAAGATGAGGTCGCGCGAACTCAGTCTAGCGAGCAATGGTGTCGAAGGCTCCATATTGGATCGCGCATTGCTCCAACAGCACAATGTCGGTCGCTTGGATGCGTAAGATTGAGCATGTAAGCCCTCAAAACAAGGGAGTTTGGAGGTCGCGCAAAAGGCCGAATACCCCAAGACGCGAGGGGCCAAACTAAACTAGGGGCCTGTGACTATTATGTGTTAACTACGAACATATCCTCCCTCGCATCATCTTCGAATACCTGATGTGGAGAGGCACCACATTTGGCATGAGGGAGGTGATGTACCTTGATCAACACATAGGAGTTGAGGAGGGTCAATGTCTTGGACATCAAGAGCAATTATTGTTCATTGACCATAACAGAAATATGTCTTTGGAAAACAAACTGACTCTCATCCGCCTATAGCCCGGATAACATGCTAACGTCGGGCTGCCGTCGATCCATGGTGGAGTTGTTGAGGCACTAGCATTACTGTTTTGACGATTAGCCCATACCACCATGCCTTCTCTCGCCCTTCTAAAACACGGTTATGTGTCTTAGCCGGCTTGACATCAACGGAGATCTTATAGATCTTATGCAGGCTAAACGGGAACCGGCAGCCCTGTCCCTTTAGTCCAGGGCAAACAATGGAGCCTCAGCACCCCCAAGTTAGAATGGAGGTTGGAAATGACGTGTAACTAGGGATTAAGGTAAGGGAGAGGTCACATTAGAAGGTACTCTCGCCATGTCTTGGTGCCACGAAACACACATGAGAGTATTGTCTTCGGTAACCTCTCGCGACCACAAATGGATAGGTAGAATAGGTACTAACCAGCCAAAATGCGCTATGTTGGCGGTAATTCCCCATTCCTTACCTGCCTCCTCAACGTCACCGTAACCACCGACTAATGGCAGAAGGAGACAGCATAGGCAAGACAGGTCAAGTTCTTCTATACGGATACCCACCGAGCCACTTGCGCCAAGTTATACAGGCAAAACTTTACTACTGCAAGCATCGGCTAACGGGGAAACGCTTTCGGCAGGTAAATCATAAAGAAATTTTAAGAAATGCACATAGATGTATGTTGGCGAGTTTTCGGCCGAGGTGGCCGAGCCAGCCAATAAATAGCGTTACGCGTTGGTATTGTTGGTTCGTAAAGGATTCCAGCATGTAGGTGGATGACGCCGCAAAGTAGCGTTGCTTTGAGGCGTCCATCTATGGGCTTCCAATTTATCTCTGCTTGGCTCGTGAAGGAGGCACGGTTATTACGCTTGTCCTGGAAATATTTTATCATGTATGATGTAGACTTGTCCATCGTGGCTAAGGCGAATGGTATCGAACCTTGGACTGAACCCCAGTGAATATCCACAGACGGTGGCCGCACTTGCAGGCACCAATCAGGGCATCAACAAAGGGAATCTTTGCGGCTGTTCATGGAAATATCACCCACAACTCATCGCATCAAAATGCATCTAATAGACTGTGAATATACGGGGTACTCAACGTCTACCATTCCTGTGAAACCGCATATCCCAAAATCTCACCTGTCAGTGCTGGTGGAAAATTTGGCGTAAACCAATGACGTTGGGCATTGCAAACCAACCTTTGTCCAGAATTCTATAGAGCCGCGCATGTATTAAGGAATTCTATGTTCTAGGCGCAGACTTCTATATCCTAGCGGCCTGGACTCATGACCTCGGAGCGAAATTGGCTACTCCAGTTCCCTGGCCGGGGACATTTCATCGGATGAGACATTCAATTAAGGTCGGACTGTGTATGTACAACGCCTAAGGGAGAGACGGCACCAGGGCTCATCTCAAATGTGGTCTCGTTGGTCGTTTCTAAGTTGTAAAAAAAAGTAAAGAAATAAAAAAAGGTCAATTGATCAATACGCATCCAATTTACCACATCAGACCCTGTTATGCCTGCCCTTCCAAAACGAAACCTCTTCAAGCCAAGAAAGTAATGCTGACGTTACTCAGATCTTGATCAGATCGAAAATCATCCTGCTATCATCAATCAATGACGTGCGCAGACGCAGGGGTCTGGTTAGTCTACTACGGAGTATAGCCGATCCACAGCTGAAAATGGGAGGGAAACATGGAGTTTTTGATGATGGCCGGCGCGGGGAGGGAACGCCACACCACTACTTTCTTGTTTTTTTTTTTTTTTTCGTTTCCTTCAACTCTAAAATCCAACATTTAATGGGATGAAGTGGGGGTGAAAGGCGTCACATCATATCGACCCTGATAGAGGTCAAGGTTTCCTCAGATAAGAGAGATAGGAGGAGCTTAATTACAATGACGAGGGCTACTCAAATCTTGCTGAATACCATTCCATCTACCTTTCTTCCTGGTCATTCGCAATTCTCATCGTGATTTAAAGAGTATCACTCTATTATACTGGAAACTACGTCCGTATCTGCAAATAACTCTTATCAAACTCACATCGGCCCCGGTTGGATGAAGAAATATAGCACATGTTACTGCATATGTGATCGAAGTGAGACTTGACATATATCTGCCCAAGCCTCACGACAGCCTCTCTGAAAGCGACAGAGAAAAACAGGAGGAAGAAAGAGAAGAGAGGTGAAAAAGATGCCAACCCGATCAGACTATGACTCCGCCGGCCGGGTAAGCGCCGCCACAACAGATGACATCGGCGACCTCATCCCCATCTTCTTCGAAGCCTTCTCTTCACCCGCCGTCTCCACCACCTTTCCCCCAACACCCTCCGGCCACCGCTGGCTGGAGCGGTCTTTCCAGAATTTTCTGGGTCAGAAATCCTACTACCGACCCGAAGCGCGGGTCCCCGTCGTGCGGAACGCGAACGGGCGTGTCGTGTCTTTCGCGATCTTGCACGTCGTTAAGCCCGGGCAGAGCGCCGTCGGTCATTCCTGGAAGACGCGATGGAGTAAAGCGGATGATTTACCAAATATGAGCGAGGAGAAACTGGCGGGTTATTTTGAGCCGATGGCGAAGGCGCATCATCTTGTTGTTGGGAAAGAGGGCCATGTTTGTAGGTTTATCACCCCTTTTACTCATGGTCATTACTTTACCGTCGCTTTTGGTTGCTTTTCTGTTGTCTGGAGAGGTGTTTGGGACACAGATCTATCACGTCGCTTGCTGCTGTCAAGGCCATGTTCGTGGCCATGTCCTTTTCCTACTTTGAGTCGCAGAAAACATCATCACATTACTGTCCCCTCATCAACCTTCGTCTTCGCCTTTCCTTCATTCTCTCGTTCTCTCCTGCTATTCACCACAAGCCAACAAATTAACGAAAACCCCTTTCGTTTTCCCTTCTCTTCTGACGAAAACAGTCATAGAACTAGTAATAACAAAGAAAAACCAACGCCACCAGGGCCACGCCTCGGCCCTAATGGCCTATGCCGCGAACCTGGCCGACGAGCTCGACATGCCGGCTTATCTCGACGGCGGGGGCCGCGGCATGCATATCTGCGAGCGCGCGGGTTTTGAACCTCAAGACGTCGAGCGCCGGTACGGGGGGCCCCCGCCTTGCGTGCCGAGGTTGAGGCCTAGGCGGAGTGGGTCGTGAAAAGGCAAGTTAAGGGGGATACGGAAATAAGGGGGGAGAGTTAGGAGGGGTTGGGTGGGAGTTGGTTTGGGCAGATGTGACTTGTCAGTTGGGTTGCGAAGAACGGGAATAGGAGGCGTGTGGGCACTAATAAGAATATCATACAATTGGTTGTGTTCTGACCAACGGCACGTCAACGGCGATATTTCTAGCCACCGACGATCGAGAGACGTGTCACGCGTACACCACTTCGCGTGGAGCAGTGTTCGCTGCAGTTTTCAGGATCTGAGTCAATCAGTTACTCAGGCGATAGTCACGATCGAAGGCACAACCTGCTCAACTGAATTATGCTGTACGGCAGCAATGCGGAGTTTGGAATCATAGGTGTAAGGGAGTACAGTACATGATTAATTATGAGTTTTTTGTTTATTTTGTCAAATCAAGACAAAATCTTCGAGGATTATTACACTTTCATCTTTGCTCGCTCGCTATTACTGATTGATTCTTTTTCATATATTGAATGTTTTACTTTTTTGTTGATCTTCGGTGAGACTACCCAGTGAGTATGTCTCGTCGGCCTGTGAAGTCCAGATCTCTGCCTGTCTGTATGTCTGTCATTTTTTTTTAAGCGTACATCGCTTGCTCTTGAATGATGAAAAAGACGACTCCCTCACGTTCTACCTCTAACCCAGTACCAAGGCAAATGCAAGATGCCGATGGTTGTTTCGTTCGCTGGCTATGCGTCGTGCAACTAGGGACAAATATCCAAAAAGGAGCAAAATACTCCTGACCGTATCGTACCTTGAGCCGCCCAAATTCCACGCCAAATCCTGACCCGATGCGCTCCATTCTCCGCGCAATGCTAAAACATTGCAAAAAGGAAGAGAGATGAAAAGGGGAAGAAAAAAGCATAAACTTTCCGAATCCGCTGATGTTGTACACCTAACGCCGACAACGCTCCACCAAAAAGAAATTCGCTTGAGCTTCCATGTATCATTCCTTCATTTCATTTCATCATCATGACTAGAACCGCACGTCCAATCGTCGGACAACATCATCGTACATGTCGTCGACCTTGGCGAGCAGCATAGCCCTTCGGCCTTCTTGACGATAGCTCTTGTAAAAGGCGCGGTACTCGGAGGACGGGAGCGAGCTCTGAGGTACCTCGGCGCCGGTCACGATGTCTCGGGCGACGTCGTCGAAGGCGGTGCTCTTGGATGATGATGACGACGACGACGATGATGATGATGATGATGTCGACGAGCTACTCCGATGCCGGCTGTGGAGCGTCATGTTGCTCGGCTTCTTGAGGATGCTCTTGGGAGCGGGTGACGAAGGGCTTGAGTATCGTGCTGTGTGCATGTTTGCTGGTGATGGGTAGCTTTATGCGTTGGTGTAGTGGAAGCTGGGGAGAGACTGTTGTCGTTACGAGAGTATCTCTGGGTAAAGATGAAAGCTGTTGTTTGCTGAACTATGATGGTCGAAGCGACAGACGACCAGGTGGTGGAAGTGGGCTATATAGACCTGGAGAACAATGGCACCCGCTCTGGAACAATGGCTACTGACATCCAACCGAAAAGGAGGCCGTTATTGTTTGTTCTTAGCCTTGTCGTTTGTTCCCAAGGGTCGTTCTTTATTGATCAGGACAACCACAGACGTAGGATCGGCTACTGCAAGGGAGGTTTATCTTTGGGCCTCAGGGATTGGTGGTGACAAATTGTTTCGGAGGCCGGATCAGCGCACAGGGCTTATCATCTGACGATGTGTGGTTAAAGAGCCAAAAGAACAGCGAGAAGTGATAAGTCGGTCTCGTAAAGGCGTGATACGTTGTATTTGTGCTTTGCATGCCAATAACCCCACGTTTCTATGATGGAGCAGTTTCTGTTCTGTCTCTCGGGGATTGGATCGTCGCTCTTTGTTTGGGGTTTGGATGGGATGATGCAATGTGTAGCGTGGAAGAACCAAAGTACGTCAGGGTCCAATTGAGAGGTGCCTAGCGGGTTTTGTTGGGGGGGGAGGGGGGGAGGGGGCGCTGCATGGGGCCTGAAGCCGGATTGCTGCCGTGATCTGACGTGGTCACTTCGGGTCAACACGGGCTCGCACGGGATGGGCTGTCGGGCGGGAGTACCTCAAGTCCAGGGTCTAGAAGAGAAACACACACGTGGCTAGGGTCAGCGCCAGTGGAGAGATGCCGGTCATCGGCTAAACGCCCTTACCAAAAGCCCTCTATATTCCCGCGAATCATCCTCATGCAGTACCTAATAGAGCTGCCAGCTACATATGTACATATGCGGAGGGCTGACTGATGAGAGTGAGCCACGGCCGCGAGAGGCGCCGATAACGCCCGAATCGAGTAGCTGGAACATGCCCGGAATGGCAATTCTGCGCAAAATGCCCCGATCGTGTGACAATTGCAGATGACATTGGCCAGAGGGGGGTGGGAAAATCGAAAGATCGTGACTAATGCAATGCAATGCACTCAATTCTTCTCTTTGGAAGCACATTGACACTCGTTGTCGCCCCTTTCTTCCCTTGAATCGGCGCGGTATTTTCAATCAATTGACTACAGTTACTTGCCCTTATTAGACAGCTGCAAGTTGCGAGACGTTTGCGACTTCAGGTAGCGGGCTCGGAGTCGATATTCACACTAATTTACTAATCCGACAACGCTGTGAGAGATCTCATGAGCGAGCCAGCACGTGGCAACTTACCTAACTTGCCTATCCCAGGTTAGAATTCTCGAGCAGCAGACGACGACTCCGTGTTCAAAAGAGTACGTAGCATATGGATTAGGTTACGATTATTTGTAGTAATCATGTGTCTTCCACGTTTAGTTCGCTATTAGTCCCATGCACGGATCATTTTTTCTTCTTCTCTCTCTCTACACTCATGACCTACAGGACTACATGTATATTAAAGGACGTCGGACACTCGTGTCGCAAAAGAAGCCATCTACGGCCCATAGGGCGAGGATGTGCCATACTGATGTATGCCCAAAGGCATTGGACCATTTTTGGGGAGATATAGAAGAGAGATATGCTTTTCAATGGAGATCGGGTCCCCCACACAGCATGAGAGTATTCGAAATTATTGAAGAGGGTAAATACTCCGTAGAATTGATCAAGATGCCTAGCGTAACTCGGCTAGATTGGTAGCTATGTCTGTTAATTCGGTACCAAGAGTGGCACACTTTTTGCTGAGCCGCGCTGCATGCCATAAAGTTAGTCTGGGTGGCTATATAGAAGTGATAACTGTTCTACCGCTCCACAAGCTGGACCTCCGCTCAAGTGGCGTTATCGATGCAGACATACAACGCATGGCGGCACTACTCTGTCTGGCCAAACCATCCTGAGAGGTCGACTATCACTTCCCTGATCTGGCAATCTGCTCACATTTATTGCTACTTGTATATTAGACCTTCCAGTCATATCCCCCCTCGAAACCTCACCGGCACGGCGGCTTGCATAGGTTAACACGAATACAGCTCACCCAGTGCTCCAAGTCGCTATAGTGCCTGGGCGTGGCCCATATCCACGCACCTAAATATGAGATCTGTTATCCGAGCTACCTCTCCCACTAACTACGCGGCTTCTAATTGGTTAGATCTCTCTCACCCCTTAAAAGCACCCCCCTACGACCACTGCAGGCGACTATACACACTTCATTTCAATGTAGCAAACTGTGCTTTACTAATGCATCAATTAAAACCTCATTAAGTACGGCGTTCTTAAAAAAAATTCAGGCATTCTAGGCACCATGGCGTAGACTGTTAGTAACGACGACAACGATGGGTACTGAGAGATTTTTAAAGCCATAGTGGCTGACTTAACAATTTTTTGAAGTTTAAGACATGTAAGTTGCTCTGTTAAAAAACTGAGGTGCAAACACTAGCAGAAATCTAGCGGCCCGGAAAGTGGGGAGATAGCCCGGTCCGGGTACCCTTATTCTGCCTCCAGCAGATTATTAGCATCCTTTATAAGCCACTACCCCATTACCCTTGTGACTGCGTTTGGGGAACCAGTCAGCCATGAAAAGCGACTCAGACTGGGGGTAGGCACAAGCATAGGGATTGAAGTGACACTGTTGTGCGCTAGTTTGATTTGAAGCCATAGGATCGGTTATCTCAGAAATCTCAGCCCAGAATTTGGGGTGGGTGGCTTGTACTAACTATGCCGTAACACTTCACATATAGAATTCTGGTTTAAGGATCGAACGTAGTTTTTTTCTATACTCCGCAAAATCCATGATCTTTAGTTAATATATATAGAATTTATTAAATATCCTTTTTTATTAAAAACCATAATATAGCTATAAAGAAAATAAGGAAAAAAAGAAGAAGAAAAACTAGGTTTTTATATATTTTATATATATTTTATATTCTTTTATTTTTTTTAATAAATTAGTTTTTTGTTTTTTAAATTGACGCGCGCCCACATGGGCGGCAGCCCCACCAGGGGTGGATGTAGATTAGATAAGCTGATTAGATTAGATAAGATAGCAGCCGGGGCCCCACACATCTATATGGTGGGTGCCTTTGCGTACAAGGCCCTGCCCCTGCACTCTCTCTTCTACATCATCAATATACGTAATATCAGCATATGCACCTGCACCCCCTAGCACCGTGTTCCATAAATATAATGTATTTCTTTTATTTAAGTAATTAAAAATCTTTTTTTTAAGCTTAATATATTTTTTTAAATTTAGTAGATTTAAAAAGATTTCTTTAAAAGTTTTTAAAAGTTTATAAAAATTTATAAAGGTTTTTAAAAAAAATAAATATTAATAATTATATATATTATATATAATTAAAAAATAATTAATATAAATATAATAAATAAAAAGGTTTTTAGAAAAAAACTTGTTAAAATTATAGGGTATTATTTTATAATTAATAATAATATTACTATTTAATATTTTTTATAATAGTTAATAATAATAATAAAGTTTTATAATATTATATAGTAACTACATATTTTTATAGTAATATAATTTAATTTTAAATAATATAAGTTTTAATTATGTTTTATAAGTTTATTAAAAAATTTTCTATAAATTTTTGAAAATTTTTAAATTTTAACGCTTATTAATAATTTATTTAGTTTATTTTTATTATAATTTAGCTTTTTAAATTTATTAAATAATTATTAAAATTTTTTAAAATTTACTAAATTTATCTATTTATAAAAATTTTTTTTTCGAAAGTAATAAAATTAGAAAAATTTTTTAAAAAAATAAATTTAGCTATTTTTAATATTTAAAACTTAAAATTAGTAATAAAAATTTGTTACTACTATTTATTTTTATTTATTTTATTAATTATTTAATTATATTATTTAAATTTAGTTATTTTAGTTTTAAAATTTTTGTTATATTAGTTATATTTTAAAAGATATTATTAAAAAAACTATATTTAGTATTATATAATATTTTTTTTAATTTTTTAACAAATTATAAATTTAATATTTAAATATTAAGTTTAAAATTATATATTAATTATCGATTTTTACTATGGAACACGGTGCTAGGGGGGTGTAGGTGCATATGTTAATATTACGTATATTGATAATGTAGAAGAGAGAGTGCAAAGGCAGGGCCTTATACATAGAGGCACCCACTATATAAATGTGTGGGGCCCCGGCTGCTATCTTATCTAATCTAATCAGCTTATCTAATCTAAATCCACCCCTGGTGGGGCTGCTGCCCATGTGGGCGCGCGTTATATTATGAATTTTATTTTTTTAACGCTTTTAGCGATTTATTATAAAATTTTTTTTTTTATAATAATTTATTTTATAGTTATATTAATATTATAAAATATTATAAATATTGAAAAAATAGAATCTAAATTTATTTTATTTTTTTTACTTATTTTAGACTTTTTTTAACGCACGCCCACATAGGCGGCAGCCCTACCAGAGGTGGATATAGATTAAATAAGCTGATTAGATTAAATAAAATAACAGCCGAAGCCCTATATATCTATATGGTAAATGTTTTTATATATAAGGCCCTGTTTTTATACTCTCTTTTTTATATTATTAATATATTAATATTAATATATATACCTACACCTTTTAATACTATATATTAAATAGTAGCTAGCGATTATTTCTTTTTTTTTTAAGTTATTATCGCCGCATTTATATATAAATAATTATATTAAATTTACTTTTAGAATATTTAATTTTACGGCGTATGCTAGATTTCAGATTTTTGTAGTATTGAAATATTTTTTACAACGTTTTTATATAAATATTAAATATAATATCTTTTATAATACTTTTATATAAATAAACGGTATTAAATATTTATTTTTGCGCCTTTAAATAAATTATAAATATTTTAAATTTATTATATATTTTTAATAGTTATATCCGGCAATAATTTATTAAAAAAAGCAATTACTATAACTTTTAAATCTTAAACTTTAGCTAAATATTATTTAATTTTAAAAATATCGTTTTTTATAATTTAACTAGATTTAAATTATAAAGCTATAAATTTACGACGCCGACGCTAAGGTTTTTTTAATTGTTCCGTTTTACGTGGAGCAATAATAGTATTTATCTAATTTTTTATTTTCGAAAAACGGAAATTTCGAAGCAGCGATTTAAAACAGAAGTAACGACGAATTTTTTTCTACTTTTTTCCATATTACTTTCGAAAACGTATTATTTTAATTATAAATAATTATATTAACAATTTATAAATATATAACTATAAAATAGATACGTTTTTTATATTTATTATAAGGTATTATTTTAATTATTTATATATTAAATATAATATTTTAATTTTTTTATTACTATATTTTTAACTTTTTTTTAATATAACTATTTTTTATTATATATAAACTTTATTTAAAATTTATTTATATTAGCAAATATAGCCTCGAGTAAAAACAATTTTATAATATTTAATGTTTTTTTTTTTAATAATAAAAAATAAAATAGATTACCCGGCTTTAAACAAAAGACATTTAAAATTTCGGAAAGAATCCTTTTTAATATTTTAATTTAAAAACGACTAATATAGTAACTAAATCAAATACTATTTTATAAACATAATTTAATATATTTAAATAAAGCCGGTTTTTTTAATATTTAAGTTAATATTTTTAAAAATAAAAAACGCGACTAATTATATATAATAAACTATAAATTCTTTTAATTTTTTAACAAGTTATATTTTTTAAAAATAATCAAAATCGATTTTGCTATAATTAATTATTTCTATAAAATATTTTAATAATAAACAAAAAATATTATATAAATAAATAAAAATTAGATATATATAAATAGCAAAATTTTTAAATAATTAAAAAAAATAAATAAATAAATAGTTTAGCTAAAAAAAGTTATAAATCATTTATAAAATTACCGTTTAAATCGACGTAAATAAAATAGACATAATTTTAAATATTTATAAAAACGTTTCGATATTTATTATACTAATTTGTTACTAAATTAATTTCCGGTAAAATTTAAAAATTTGTCTCAAAATTTCTAAAAAAATTATAATTTAAATTATTACTAAAACGTTAAATTTAGCAAAATATCAATATAATAATAAAAAACGCAAGTTTTTTTACTGCTATTTTTATAACTAAATAACTAAATTTAGTTTTTTAATATTCTATTATTAAATAATCTTTTTATCTAGTTACTGGTAAAAATATTATAAAATTAAATATTTAAATGAAATAGCAATTAGAAAAAATAATATTAACTAAATATTTTATTAAACTTAAAACAAAAAATCCGAAATAGGCCGATATTTATAGTTTTTTAAATAAAAAATATTTAATATTAAACTAAACGCTATAAAAATAACTTATCGTAGCTATATTATAATTAATATAATAAATTATACTAAATTAATTTTATAAATAATATTATAAATATATATAATATACATAAAAAATTATATTTTTTTAATAGAAAAGCTTTTTATTAGATAAAAAAAACGAGCTATTTTAATAAAATTTACAAAATTAAATATAACGAAATCGATATATTTAATTTAAATAAAAAAAATCTTTTTAATATTAGTTTTATAACTATAAATAATAAAATCGTTTTTATAAATATATATATTTTCGTAGAAAAATTAGATTTTTTTCTCGAAACGAAATTTTAACTAATAAAATTTAATAATAATTAATTACGCTATTTTTAACTTTTTTTGTTAGTTTAACTATATTATAGTAGAATAACGAGTTTATTTTTGCAAAAAAAAAAATAAATTAAAAACCGATAGTTTTCCGAAATTTTCCGAAGTTTTTATAATAAAATTTTTAATATAAACAAACGAAATAATTAAAAAATATATAAGTAAAAAAATCAATTTATATAATATTTATAAAAACGAAGTATTTTTTTTTAAACTATTTTTAAAAAAAACTTCGCTACGTATATAAAATATATATATTTTAATATAATAATAATAATTAGTATAAAATTTTTACGGCAATATAAATTATTATAAATTTATTTATAAAAAAAATAATTCTAGCTTTTAATAATAAAACTATATTTATAAAATATATAAATTATATTATAAAAACTAAGCTTTTTTTTTTTAATAAAAACTCGAAACGTTTATAAAAATAAAAACCGAAATAATTTTAATTAATTTAAATATTTATATAATAGTAAAAATAAAAATTATAAAAGCTATAAATATAGTAAATAAAACGATAGTAAATATAACAAATTATATAGCAACGATTTCGATAATAAAAATAAGTTTTAAAATAAGACTTTTTTTAAAAAAAAGAAAAGCAATAATAAAAAATACGATCAAGACCAACGCGATAAAAAACGGGATAAAAAGAAAAAAAATAAAATATATTTTACTAATAACGTCGAATTAGATTTAAATAATAGAAATAATTTATTTTATTAATTTAATTCCGATAATTTGCTATTTTTATTAAGCAAAAATAATAATAATATATATATTATAATTAATATAAGTATATTTTATATATTTTATAACAAACCTTTCGATTTTAAAAATATTAAAATTAAATATTTAAGCAAATATTTAAATAAATTAATAGAAACTTTTTTTAATAGCAGTATTAACGATATTTAATATATATATTTATATTATAAAAAAAAGTTTTTATTTTGTAATAAATTTTTCGATTATTTAAAAAAAAGAGTATATATTTGCAAAATAATATATCTTATTTTAAGAAATAGTCGTATTAAAAAGATAATACTAGCTTTTGTTTTTAAATCTATTTGTTAAATTTAAAAATTATATTTTATAATAATATAGAATATTTTAAAAATTAATATTTTTATTTAAAAGTAAATATATAAAAAGGCTTAAATAAATAATCTATTTTTATCTATTTTAATACTAAATTTAAGCGTTATTTTATTTTTTGCAATTTTTTAAAAGAAACTTTTTATATTATAAAAAAAGTTATATTTAAAAAACTTATTAATATTTTAAATATTAAAATTAAATATTATTATAAAACTTATTTTTTATTTTTTTTTAAAAAAATATAATTATAATAAAAAATTAATATTAATAAAAATAAATATATTAGCCTAAATTTTTTAAAAAAATATAAACGCTAACATTTTATTGAAAATAAATTTTTTTAATAATTATAGAATTATTATTAATTTTTCTAAACGTATTTTTAAATTTAGCGTTGCCGAAAATTTTTTAATTAGCTTCGATATTTAATTCCGATTTAATTTATACGTTTAAAAAATAATTTTAATACGAAATATAATTTTTAAACTTAGCTAAATTTTTAACGTTTTTATTAAATATATTTTTTTATTACTAAATAGAAATTTTATATATAAATTTTAAAATAATAAATTAATAGCAATTTTAGTTACGACTATAGTTAAATTTTTTTTTATTACTAAAAATATAGATTTACTATTAATTATAATATCAGCGCTAATTTTTTATAATATTAACAAAAAATATATTATAACTTCCGTTTTATAAAAAATACTTTTTAATAAAATTATTTCTATATTTCCGACAATAATTTTAAAAAAATATAAATTATATAACGATTAAATAATAGCTTATTTTAATTTAGATATAAAAACGTTATAAATATTTTTTTATATTTCGATTTTAACTAACGATATATTTTTATTAACTATTAATAATAATAATATTCCGAAATTATATATATCGAAAATTTATTCGATTTTAGGTATTAAAAAACCTAAAATTAATAAAAAAATTAAAAAACCGAATAATTAAACTATTTATATAAACTTAATCGGTATAAAAAAAAATTATAGTTTTATTTAAAAACGTTTTTAAAATATAAATAAATTAAAGTATAATTTTAATATTTATTAATTAATAAATAAAAATCCTATTTATAAAAAAATAGTAAAACTATAAATTTAATAATTATAATTATCTATTAAGTTTAAAAAATAAAACTAAAATTAATAAAATTTTCGATTTTTTTTATAAATAGAATTATATAAAATAAATTATTAAAACGATATTTTTTATATATTTTTGTTTTATTATATAATATATAATCAAAAATAAACTAAAAATACGTTTTATCGTTAATTTGCGATTATTAAATAAAATTATAATATTAAATAACTACTTTTTACCGTTATAAATTAAAGTAATTTAATTTATTAAAAATAAACTATATTTAATAATAGTAAATATAAAATATTTTTTTTACTAATTTAACGTTTATTTTAATTATTAAGACCGTTTTATAATTATAATATTTAAAAATTTAAAAAAATTTAAAGTTTTTATTATAAATTATAAAAACTTATTTATATATATTTAATATTATATAAATCGTTTTTTAAAAAATTAAAATAAATATTGCCGCGTTTTTATCGACGATATTATTATTTTTTCCGATAATAAAAAAAACTATAAATAATATCTATAAACGATTTTTTTTTTTTTTCAAAATAAAAAAATTTATATTTATTTTTAAAAATTTTTCTTAAATTATTCCTTCGTTAATTTATTTAGATTTTAAATAAACGTTTTTGGCTTATTTATTATAAAAGCTAAACTAAAAATTTTACAAAAATTAGCATTTTTTAATTAATTAAAGGTTTTTAAAATATATTTTAGATTAATAAAATAGTTATAATTAATATTACTATACTATATTAAAATAATTAAGCTTTTTTAAAACCGGAAAATTAAATTTTTAGTAAAAAAACGATTTAAAAGTTGTTTTAAAACGAAAAATTTAGATAAAAAAATAGCCTATATTAAATCTATTTATTTTAATTTTATTAAAAATTTTTTTTAATTTTTTAAAAACTGCTAAAAATTTTTAATTTAATATATTATATTATTTTACTAAAACTTTAATAAGGACTTTTTTATATAATTAGACGTTTTTTTTAAACGTAAATTTAATATTATAATATATTATTTTAAAAATAGCTATATTTAAAATTTTAAAACCTCTATTTTCACTATTTAAATCGAATTTGTTATATTTTTAAATCGATACGTTTTTAGTTTTAAATTTAAATATAAATTATTAAACATAAAAATAGCTTATATTATATAAATTTATTGCTATTTTTAAATTATAGTTAAATTTATTAAATAAATAATTATATTTACTAATTATAATATAATTAAAAATATTTTCGATTAAACTAATTTTCATATTATTTTTATAAATTATATAAATAAACGTTTAATAAATTTTTCGATTTATCTATTTTAATATAGTTTATAAATCTATTATCTATTTAAAGCGAAAAATTTCGTTTTTAACATTTTAAATCGTTTAAAAATAGTAAATAATATTATTATAAATAGTAAAATTTAATATATAAATAAAAAGCCTATTTTAAATATTATATAATATATATTTAAAATTTTTATATATAAAAATTTCTAAGCAAATTTTATTAAAAGGTATTAAAAAAATAAAAAATATAAAAAAATAAAAAATATAAAAAAATCTAAAATACCGTATATAAAAAACTTAACAAAGATGCTAAAAAAATTTTTCGTCTTAAGCATTTTTTTATATTTAAAAAAAAACTCCTATATAATATTAATTAAAAAAAAAAATATAAACCTTATATATTAAAAAATTTAATCGATATATTTATAATAATAATTTATAATAATAAATATTATTTTAGAAAAAAATATATATTTTAAAAGTTTATCGAATATTTAATAATTCGGAAAATTAAAAAAATCAAAATTTACGTAATTTATTATATAATATATTAATTAAATTATAATAATAATAAATTATTTACCGATAATTATAAATTAATTAAGTTTTAAAACGCTAAATCTATAAAAACAATTATTTTTAATTTTATTATAAATATATTAAACGTAGCTATAAATAAATTAATATAGTAGTTTAAAAATTATAACTATTTTAATTTTTTAATAATAGTAATATATATAATTTTTAAACGTATTTTTTTAATATTAAATAATATTAAATATAAAACGAAAAACTAAGCTTAAATATTTACTCGATAAATTTAATTAAATAATTAGAATATATTTATAAAAATTATATTTAACTATAATAATAAATTTATTTCTAGTTTTTAAAACGGATTTTAAAAAAATTTAAGTTATAAATTTTTAATAATAATAGCCTATTATTTATAAAATAATAAACTATCTAAAAATAAAAATTAAATAATAAAATTAATAATATATTACTATTATTTTACATATTTAAATAAAAACTAAATAAATATATTATTTATTTTATAGTAAAATTTAAATAGCGCCTATTTTAAAATAATTAATTTTTTATTTTATAAATTGTTGTTCGATTTTTAATTACCTAGTTTTGTTAATATTTTAATTAATACTAATTTAATAATTAAAAATATTAAATATTTATAAAAAACTCTACGTAAAAAAGTAAAATTTATAATAGATTTCGTTTTTTTACGAAATAAGTTTTATTATAATAAAAAGTATATTTTTATAAAGTTTAATTTAAAAAATAAAATCTATTTATAATTATATAAAAGCTATTATTTTTTCAGTAATTTTTTACGCAAATTTTTATAATAAAAAACGGGATTTTTTAAAATTATCCGACAAATTAGACGTTTTATTTATAAATTAGAGTTATTAAAAAAATAGAATATTTACCTAGTTATTTTAATTATATATTTTTTACTAATATTAAATAGCGTTAATTTATTTTATTATATAGTTCCGGTTTTCGATTTTATAAAAAATAATTAATTAAATTTTAAAAAAAAAGGCAAATCGTTTAAAATAAAATATATTATAAAATATTAGTTTAATTATATTTATACCAAATATAAATATTAAAATAATTAGTAATATAATAAATAATAATTATAAAATATATAAAATATCGTAGAAAAATATTAAAAACGATAAAGAGGAAGATTTTTTATTTCCAAATTTCGTACTAAAAAAGCTTTAAATAAATAAAAATAAATCAATAATATAAACATACCTAAATATAGCCGTAATTACTTACGTAAAATAAATCTAAATCCGGATAAAAACAAAAATATACAAAACGATATATAAAAAAACTTACAACGCAACAAATGATACCATAAAAATTAACTTTATTATTATAATAGTTTATAAAATATAAAATAGATAATATATAAATACTAGAAAAATTATACTATATATATAGCTTATTAAAAGCAACAAATCTTTTTTCGTATAGCTGGCATATAACGTACGTTAATATAGGCAACAGCCCTACCAGGGGTGGATATAGATTAGATAAGCTGATTAGATTAGATAAAATAGCAGCCGGGGCCCTATATATCTATATAGTGGGTGCCTCTGCGTATAAAGCCCTGCCTATGCACTCTCTCTTCTACATCATTAATATACCAATATCAGCATATATACCTATACCCCCTAGCACCGTGTACCATTTTTACTGGTTAAATTTTTATTTTAAAAAATTATATTAAAACTTTAATAATAATTTTTATAAAAATTTAATTAAATTTTATTAAAATAGTTTAAAAATTAAAAATTTTTATAAAAAAGGTTTTATTTATTAAAACTTTAAAATTTAAAAGCCTTATTTTAAATATTATAAATATTTTCGATTTATTTAAGTTTATTATTATTAAATTTAATAAATTTATTAATAAACTTTTTAATTTATATTAAATATTTAAATTATAAAAGTTTAAAATAATTTTTTTTATATAAAAAATTGAAAATATTATTATATTTTTTAACGTAAAAAATTTTAATATTTTTATTATAGTTATTAAATTAATTAATAAATTTAACTATTTTATTTAATTTTAAAAGTTATAAATAGTTTTTTAAGCTATTAATTATAATATATTTTTAAAAAATTTATTAATAATAGCTATTTTTTTTAAAAAAAATAAAGCTATTATATTTATTATATTTTGCAACTTTTTTTTTTTAATAATTAAAAATATTATAACTTTTTTTATAAATTTTTATAAATTTTTAAATAAAAAGCTTCGAAACGATTTTATTTAAAAATTTAATTTTTTTAAATATAATCGATTAATTAAAATTGCTAAATTTAATAATTTAATTAAATTATTATAAAATTAATATATTTTTTATAAATTAATATAATAATTATTTTAAAACATTAAAAAATTATTATAATATTTAAATTAATTAAATTTAATAAATTATTAAAGTTTTAATTTATTTAAAATTTGCTAAAATTATTTTAAAGTTTAAAAATAATTTACTATTTAATAAATCGAATAATAAATTTTTTATTTAATTTTTAATAATAAACGTTTTTTTAAATTTTAAAATAAATAAAAAGTTTAAAAATTAATTAAAATTATTTAAATTTATTAATTAAATTAATAATATTATTAATCGTTTTCTTAATTTAAATTTATCGTTTTTTAAAAACAAAAAATCGAATTAAAAAAAAAAAATAAACAAAAATATAGCCGTAAAAAAGGCAAAAATTAGTTTAAAAAAAATAATAAACCTTCGAATAAATTATTTAAAAAAATTATTAATTAAATTAGTTTTAATTTATATATTTTAATTAATATTTTAAATTTTTTATTTAATTTTTTATATTTTATATTTTTAAATATTATTTTTAAACTATTTTATATTAATAAAATATTTACTATTCTAAATATTATTTTAATTTTAATAAAATTATTATAATTTTATAATATTAATTTAATAATATTTATAAAATATAATTAAAATAATTTTTTAAATAATATATATATTATTATAAGCTTTTTAAAATTTAAAAAAATTAAAAAAATTTAAATTTTAATATATATTATAAAACGTTAATATTATTTTAAAAACTTAATATTATATTCAAAAAAGTTATATAAAAAAATTAAAAGTATTTAATAAAAAAAAAATTTATTTAGCTATTTTAAAATTTAAAAATAATAGCTTTTTTGTAGCTTAAAAAAATATAGATTTTAATTAATAATTTTACATTTAAAGCAAAATAGTAAATTTTTTAAATTTTAACTATATTAAAATAATTTATTAAATTTTTAATATAAAAGATTTTTTAATTTTGTTAATAAATTATTTTAATAATAAAATATTTATTTTAAAAAAAGTTAATAATATTAAAAAATTCTAGATTTTAAATTTTAAAATAATTTTTTTTTAAGTAAATTTTTTTATAAAAATTAAAAAAATTAGAATTATAAATATTAATTTATTTTTGTTATAAATTTTTGAAAATATTCTTTTTAGCAAATTAGATTTTTTTAAATAAAAAATTTTATTTTATAGTAATAGTTTTATTTTTAAATTTATTAATTTAATTTATTAAATATTTTTTTAAAAAGTTTTATAATTATATTATAAATTTAGCTATTAAAGTTTAAATTTATAAAAAAAAACTACTAAATTAAATATTAAATTATTTAATATAAATATTATTTAATTAAAAAAATTTTAATATAAAATTTATAAATTAATAAAAACTATTTAATAATTAAATTTTATCGTAATTTTAAATTTTTAATAAATTTTAAATATTATAGAAAAAAATTTATTTATTATTAAACTTTATTTATATAATAAAAAATTTTATAGTTTTATTTTAATAGATCGAAAGTTTTAAAAATAATAAATTATTTTATTAAAATAAAAAAATATTAAATATATATTTTTAACGATAAAAAGTTAATTTAAGTTTTTTAAAAACTGCTATAATTGCTATTTTTTTTTAATTTTATTTTAATTAAAATTTTAAAACTTATAATAAATTAATAAATAATTAGTTATAAAATTAAAAAATTAAATTTTCCATTTTATATATTTATATTTATAAAAAAAATAAACTATTAAAACAATTAATTTAAATTATTTTAAATCGATTATATTTTATATTTAAAATTTTAAATTTATTACATTTTTTATAATGCTATATTTTAAATTAAATAATAAAATTAATTAATTATATTATAATTATTAATAAAAAATAATTTTTTAAATAACTATTTTTAAATAAATTAAATTTAGATTTATAATTATTAATAGTAATTATTTTATTTTTATATTTAAAAAAAATAATAAAAAGTTTATAAATTTACTAATAAAATTAAAAAAAGTAAAATTTTTATAATTATAAGTAATATAATTTATTTAATATATATTTTTAAATATTATATAATATTTAAAATAAAACTAGTAAAAATAACTAAATTTTTAATATTTATAAAAACTATTTTAGTAAAATTATTTATTAAAATATTTATTAATAAATTTTCTATTTAAATTAAAATTTTTTTTTTTTAAAAAAAGCTATTTTAAATTATTTAAATAGCTTTAATTTAAAAGTTAATATTAATTTTTAAAATAAAATTTTTTTAATAATTTTAAATTAAATTTAAATTTATTTACAATAAGCTTTTTTTAGCAATTTATTATAATAAAGCTATTTTTTATAACTAATATTAATAAAAATTAATAAAAATTAATAAAAATTTATAACTTTTTTTTTAAAAGATAAAATTTTAATAAATTAGCTAATTTTAGATTATTTTTCTTAATAGTTAAAAATTTTCTTTTTAAAATAAATTTTTCTATATAATTAAATTTTATATAATATTTTATTTATTAAATTATATCTATTATAATTAATATTAAATTATAGTTTAAATTGCTATTTTAAATATTAAAAAGTTTTTTAATAAAAAAATAATTTATTATTTATAAAAATAAATTTTAATAATTATTATCTATTAAAATTTTAAAATTTATCGTTAAAAATGATATTAAATAAAAAACTATTAATATATAATAAATATTAAAATTTAAAATTAATTAATAAAATTATATTTATAAATTTAAATTTCGTTTTATTATTAAAAATTTTAAATAAATAAAAAATATTAATTATAATAAAATTTTTATAGCTATTATAATTTTATTTATTTAAAAACTCTTTTTAGTTTTAATTATTTTAAATAGCTAAATAATTAAATAAATAGATTTTATTAATATTTTTTTATATAGCAATTTATAAAAAATAATTTATTTTCTATTTTTTAATATATTAAAATATTATTATAAATTATTATATTATTATTTATATTAATAATTATTTTATTATAAATTTAAATATTATTTTTATTAAAATTTTCAAAATTTAGTTAAATAAAAAAGTTTTTATTAATAATAAAAATTTTATAATTTAATTTTTAAAAATTTTAATTATTTATAACGTAGTTATTTAAATTTTATATTTAAATTAAAATTAATATATTAAATAAATATTAATTAAGCTAAATTTAATAAATATTAAGTTTATTAAAATATTGTTTTTAATAGGTTTAATTTATTTTACTAATTATAAGCTGTTAATTTTTAATTTAAAATAATATTAAATATTGATAAATATTATAATATATGCTATAATAATTATTAAAATTAATATAGTTTTTATAATATAATAATTATTATAATATATATATATTTCAAAAAAAATGTATTTTATAAAAATTAAATATTTTTTTCGATATTTAAAAAATATTATAAAGTTATTAATTTATTATAAAATAAATCTAATTTATTTATATTTTAAAAATCTTTATTTTAAAGATTTTTAGCTAATTATTATAATAAGTAGCAATTTTATTAGATATAAAATTATAAAAAAATCTATTTAAAAATATTTAATAATTATTATAAATATTATTATTGTCTAAAAATCGAAAAAAGTTTTTATTATTATATTATTTATTTTAAAAATTAAATTTATAGCTTTTATAAAAGCTATTTATAAAATAAAGTAGTTACAAAAATTTTATTAAAAAATTAAATAATTAATTATTTTACTAGTTATTATATTTTCTAATAATATAAAAGCTATAAAAGTTTTAAAAAACTTTAAATATTATAAATATATAAAATATATATTAATAAATTTTTAATACGTTTAATAAAATATTTATAATAAAGTTATTATTATATTTTATTTAAATATAATAAATATATTAATTAATAGTTTTATTAAATTATTAAATATAATTAAATAAGCTTATTTTTATTAATTAGTTAGGTTATGCTATTTTATAATTTTTAAGGAAAACAACCTATTTTTAATATTAGAAAATTTAGGTTCGAATCTTAATTAAGTTATTTTTTAGGGGTTTTTTTTTCTAATTTGATTAGTTTTTTCTATTTTTACTAACCTATATTTAAAAATTCTAAATATTAATATTAAAAAAAAGTATTAAAATTATAAAATATTACTTTATAATTAATAATAATATTATTATTTAATATTTTTTATAAAAATTAATAATAATAATAAAGCTTTATAATATTGTATAATAACTACGTTTTACTATAATAAAATAGTTTAGATTTTAATAATATAAGCTTTAATTATGTTTTATAAGTTTATTAAAAGTTTTTTTATAAATTGTTAAAATTTTCTAAATTTTAGTATTTATAATAGTTTATTTTTACTATAATTTAGTTTTTTAAATTTAAAGATTAATTATTAAAGTTTCTTAAAGTTTATTAAATCTGTTTATTTATAAAAAAGCATTTTTTTAAAAATAACAAAATTAAAAAAATCTTTAAAAAAAATAATTTCGACTATTTTTAATATTTAAAACCTAAAATTAGTAATAAAAACTTATTACTATTACCTATTTTTATTTATTTTATTAATTATTTAATTATGTTATTTAAATTTAATTATTTTAATTTTAAAAGTTTTATTATATTAGCTATATTTAATATTATATAATACTTTTTTAATCTTTTAATAAATAATATTTATAATAATTATTAAATATTTTTAAATAGATTTTTTTATAATTTTATATCTAATAAAGTCGCTATTTATTATAATAATTAGCTAAAAATCTTTAAAATAAAGATTTTTAAAATATAAATAAATTAGATTTGTTTTATAATAAATTAATAACTTTATAATATTTTTTAAATATCGAAAAAAATGCTTAATTTTTATAACATATATATATATTATAATAGTTATTATATTATAAAAACTATATTAATTTTAATAATTATTATAATATATATTATAATATTTATTAATATTTAATATTATTTAAAATTAAAAATTAACGATTTATAATTAATAAAATAAGTTAAATTTAATAAAAATAATATTTTAATAACTTTAGTGACGTGAGGCTGTATCGGTGACTTTAGGGTAATGCCGCCTAAATCAGCTAGGCCCAAATAGGCAAGTCTGGGCTTGGCGGGAAATGCGCCCCACGTACCTGCATTTATGTAACTCTACGCATGTGCGCACTTTCTGTTGATTTCTCTTTTTCTTTAGCTTCAGATTTTTTATCGATTCTATACTAGAGGGTTAAACCTGGCGGTGGTCCCTCCTTCACTCGCGGGCTCCTTTGGAGGGGACAAAAACCCTGCTCCAGACAAATACCTATGCTCCAGAAATCTCCTATACAAATTGTATAGGAAGGTACTTCTACTCGGAGACTTTCCAACTTTTCATTTTTTA
Organism: Xylariaceae sp. FL0255; assembly: GCA_022578795.1. Classification (NCBI taxonomy): domain Eukaryota; kingdom Fungi; phylum Ascomycota; class Sordariomycetes; order Xylariales; family Xylariaceae; species Xylariaceae sp. FL0255. The sequence continues at coordinate 15,516 of MU388976.1, read as the reverse complement.
CACCCACTTAGTGCGTTTCTTCACCTAATCGTTGAACGTTTGTATCAAAATCAAAATCTATCCGCTACGTACGAATAAAAAATTAAAAAAAATATCGCCTTCGTCTCCTACTCGTAGCGATCATTTTCCTTTTTTTGTTTTGTCTCGAACTTGCTGTAGAGGTAAATTATTTTATATGGAAAGAGGCACTTTTGTATGTAAATTTCTGGAGCATGGTTTTTTTCTGGAGCAGGGTTTATACCCCCTCTAAAGGAGCCCGCGAGTGAAAGAGGGTCCACCGCAGGTTTAACCCTCTAGTAGGTAAATACAGAGCCTTGCCTCCCCAAAAGCCTCATATCGTGACAACTTTAATATTTATTAAATTTAGTTTAATTAGCGTTTAATTAATATATTAATTTTAATTTAAATATAAAATTTAAATAATTATATTATAAATAATTAAAATTTTTAAAAACTAGGTTATAAAATTTTTATTATCGATAGGAATTTTTTTTATTTAATTAAATTTTTAAAATTTAAATATAAATAATATTTAAGTTTATAATAAAATAATTATTAATATAAATAATAATATAATAATTTATAATAATATTTTAATATATTAAAAGATTTAAAATTAAAAAAAAAAACCGAGGTTTTTTACGATTTTAATAAGTTTTTTTTACCAAATTTTAAAAGCTTATTTTAAGCTGTATAAAATTTTAAAAATTATTAAAACTTATTTTATAAAAAAATTATAAATATATTTTATAATCAGTTTTAATAATTTTAGATTTTTTAAAATTATTTTTAATATATTTAAAAATAAAAAATAAATTATTTTCTATAAATTGCTATATAAAAAAATATTTATAAAATTTACTTATTTAATTATTTAGCTATTTAAAATAATTAAAGCTAAAAAAATTTTATTATAATTAATATTTTCGATTTATTTAAAATTTTTAATAATAAAGCGAAATTTAAACTTATAAATATAATTTTATTAATTAATTTTAAATTTTAATATTTATTATATATTAATAGTTTTTTATTTAATATTATTTTTAGCAATAAATTTTAAAATTTTAATAGATAATAATTATTAAAATTTATTTTTATAAATAGTAAACTATTTTTTTACAAAAAAAGTTTTTTAATATTTAAAAAAACAATTTAAATTATAATTTAATATTAATTATAGTATATATAATTTAATAAATAAAATATTATATAAAATTTAACTATATAAAAGAGTTTATTTTAAAAAAAGAATTTTTAATTATTAAAAAAAATAGTTTAAAATTAGCTAATTTGTTAAAATTTTTATTAATATTAATTATAAAAAATAGTTTTATTATAATAAATTATTGAAAAAAATTTATAATAAATAAAATTAAAATTTTTTTAAAAAAAATATTTAAAATTTAAAAATATATTTAAATTTAATTTAAAATTATGAAAAAAAATTTTATTTTAAACATTAATATTAATTTTTAAATTAAAGTTATTTAAATAATTTAAAATATTTTTTTGAAAAAAAATTTATTAATATTTATTTTATTAATAAGTTTATTAATAGATATTTTAATAAATAATTTTATAAAAATAGCTTTTAAAAATGTTAAAAATTTAGTTATTTTAATTAGTTTTATTTTAAATATTATATAATATTTAAAAATATATATTTAATAGGTTATATTATTTAAAATTGTAAAAATTTTCTTTTTTTTTTTAATTCTATTAGTAAATTTATAAATTTTTTACTATTTTTTTTTAAATATAAAAATAATATAATTATTATTAATAATTACAAATTTATTATAGTTAATTTTATAAAATATTAAATTTAGATTTAATTTATTTAAAAATAATTATTTAAAAGGTAATTTTTTATTAATAATTATAGTATATTTAATTAATTTTATTATTTAATTTATAATATAATGTTATAAATAATTTAAAAAATTTTAAATTTTAAATATAAAATATAATCGATTTAAAATAATTTGAATTAATTATTTTAATAATTTATTTTTTTATTAACTATAAATATATAAAATAGTAAATTCGATTTTTTTATTTTATAATTAATTATTTATTAATTTATTATAAATTTTAAAGCTTTAATTAAAATAAAATTAAAAAAAATAGCAATTATAGCAGTTTTTAAAAAATTTAAATTAGCTTTTTATCGTTAAAAATATATATTTAATATTTTTTTCTATAATATTTAAAATTTATTAAAAATTTAAAATTACGATAAAATTTAATTATTAAATAGTTTTTATTAATTTATAAATTTTATATTAGAAATTTTTTAATTAAATAATATTTATATTAAATAATTTAACGCTTAATTTAGTAGTTTTTTTTAATAAATTTAAATTTAATAACTAAATTTATAATATAATTATAAAGTTTTTTAAAAAAAATATTTAATAAATTAAATCGATAAATTTAAAAATAAAATTGTTATTATAAAATAAAGTTTTTTATTTAAAAAAATCTAATTTACTAAAAAAAATATTCTCGAAAATTTATAGTAAAAATAAATTATTATTAATAATTTTAATTTTTTTAACTTTTATAAAAAAATTTACTTAAAAGAAAGGTATTTTAAAATTTAAAGTTTAGAATTTTTTAATATTATTAGTTTTTTAAAAAATGAATATTTTATAATTAAAAAATTAAGCTAAAATATAATTTTATAAAATATTTTTAATTTTTATAAAAAAAAATATTTTACTATTAAAATAATTTATTAATAAAGCTAAAAAAAATTTTATATTAAAAATTTAATAAATTAATTTAATATAATTAAAATTTAAAAAATTTGTTATTTTGTTTTAAATTTAAAATTATTAATTAAAATTTATATTTTTTTAAACTATAAAAAAGCTATTGTTTTTAAATTTTAAATTAGCTAAATAAAAATTTTTTTAATTAAATAGTTTTAACTTTTTTATATAATTTTTTTTAATATAATATTAAGTTTTTAAAATAATATTAATATTAAATTTAAATATATATAATATTTCGAAAAATATTATAAAACGATATTAATATTTTATAATATACATTAAAATTCGAACTTTTTCGACTTTTTTTAATTTTAAAGAATTTATAATAATACATATATTATTTAAAAAATTATATTTAATATAATCAAAAAAATTACTTTAATTATATTTTATAACTATTATTAATTTAATATTATAAAATTATAGTAATTTTATTAAAATTAAAATAATATTTAAAATAATAAATATTTTATTAATATAAAATATAAAAAATTAGATATAAAATTTAAAATATTAATTAAAATACGTAAATTAAAGCTAATTTAGTTAATAATTTTTTCGGGTAATTTATTCGAAGGTTTATTATTTTTTTAGGCTAATTTTTGCCTTTTTTATAGCTATATTTTTGCTTATTTTTTTTTTAAATTTAATTTTTCGTTTTTAAAAAATAATGAATTTGAATTAAAAAAATGATTACTAGTATTATTAATTTAATTAGTAAATTTGAATAATTTTAACTAATTTTTAAGCTTTTTATTTATTTTAAAATTTTAAAAAACGTTTATTATTAAAAATTAAATAAAAAATTTATTATTTAATTTATTAAATAGCAAGTTATTTTTAAAATTTAAAATAATTTTAACAAATTTTAAATAAATTAAAGCTTTGATAACTTATTAAATTTAATTAATTTAAATATTATAATGATTTTTTAATATTTTAAAATAATTATTATATTAATTTATAAAAAATATATTAGTTTTATAATAATTTAATTAAGTTATTAAATTATTAAATTTAATATTAAATTTAGCAATTTTAATTAATCAATTATATTTAAAAAAAGTTAAATTTTTAAATAAAATCGTTTTAAAACTTTTTATTTAAAAGTTTATAAAAATTTATAAAATTTGTAAAAAAAGTTATAATATTTTTAACTATTAAAAAAAAAAAATTACAAAATATAATAAAAATATTAGAATTTTTTATATTAAAAAATATAATAATATTTTTAATTTTTTATATAAAAAAGGTTATTTTAAACTTTTATAATTTATATATTTAATATAAATTAAAAAATTTATTAATAAATTTATTAAATTTAATAATAATAAATTTAAATAAATTAAAAATATTTATAATATTTAAAATAAAACTTATAAATTTTAAAATTTTAATAAACAAAACTTTTTTTATAAAAATCTTTAATTTTTAAAATATTTTAGTAAAATTTAACTAAATTTTTGTAAAAATTATTATTAAAACTTTAATATAATTTTTTAAAATAAAAACTCGACTAATAAAAGAATCTAAAATAAGCAAAAAAAGCAAAATAAATTCGAATTCTATCTTTTCGGTATTTATAATATTTTATAATATTAATATAATTATAAAATAAATTATTATAAAAGAAAATCTTTTATAACAAATTACTAAAAACGCTAAAAAAAATAAAAGCTATAATAAAATCGATAATTAATAAATATAATTTTAAATTTAATATTTAAATATTAAGTTTATAATTTATTAAAAAATTAAAAAAAATATTATATAATATTAAATATAAATTTTTTAATAATATTTTTTAAAATATAGCTAATATAATGAAATATTTAAAACTAAAATAATTAAATTTAAATAATATATTTAAATAATTAATAAAATAAATAAAAATAAATAATAATAATAAATTTTTATTACTAATTTCAGGTTTTAAAAACTAAAAATAGCCAAAATTACTTTTTTATAAATTTTTTCAATTTCGTTATTTTTAAAAAAAATATCTTTTTATAAATAGATAAATTTAATAATTACTTATTAAATTTAAAAAACTAAATTATAATAAAAATAAACTATTATAAACGTTAAAATATATAAAATTTCGAAAATTTATAAAAATATTTTTAATAGTTTTATAAAACTTAATTAGAATTTATATTACTAAAATTTAAACTATATCGCCATAAATAAGCACAATCGCTATATAGCGCTATAAAGCTCTACTATTACTATTAGCTTTTATAAAAAATATTAAATAGCAGTACTACTATTAATTATAAAATAATACCTTATAATTTTAATAATAGTATTTTAATATATTAAAAAATTCAAAATTAGAAAAAAAAAACCAAAATTTTTTATAATTTTAATAAATTTTTTTTGCTAAACTTTAAAAATTTATTTTAAGCTATATAAAATTTTAAAAATTACTAAAACTTATTTTAAAAATTACTAAAACTTATTTTATAAAAAAATTATAACTATATTTTATAGTAAATTTTAATAATTTTAAATTTTTTAATATTATTTTTAATATATTTAAAAATAAAAAATAAATTATTTTTTACAAATTATTATATAAAAAAAATGTTTATAAAATTTATTTATTTAATTATTTAATTATTTAATTATTTAAAATAGTTAAAATAATTATAAAATGTAATAGATTTATTTTTATAATAATTTAAAGTTTATTAATATATAGGGAATTTTTTATTAATAATTAAATAGTAAATAAAAAATTTAGGTTTATATAATATTATATATTTTATAAACGTTATATTTAATTTCTTTTTTTTTTAATTTAATATTAATTTATTAACTTAAATTATTAGTTATAATACCATTATTTATATATATATTTTTATAATAATATTAAATTCTTTTTAAAATAATACTAGCGATAGTTTTATTTTTAGTTATATTATTTTATTTATATATTAAACGTTATATATAATTTTTAATTATATTAACCTATAATTTATATATTATAAATACTATATTTTTATATTTATAGCTATTATATTAAAGCTTTATTTTTATCGATTTATAATTATATATATATATTTTAAATAGTATTAAATTTGTTTAATTTAAAGGCAAGAATTTACAATCGCTTAATTTTAATATATATATATATTAAAACAAGAATTATAATTGCTTGTTTATATTTTTTTTTTTTAGCAATATCGAGGTTATTATTTTTATTTATAGATAGAAATCGGAATTGCCTATTTTTATAAATAAAAATCGAAGTCGTTGTTTTTATTTTTAATATATAAATTAATATACTTAAAATTAATATTAACAATAGCTTTATTTTTAAAAAAATCAATATATAGTTAAATAAACATTTTATATATATAATAATATATTTTTTATTATATATATTAAAAAAATTTATATATATAACTTACTTTTTAATAATTATAAAAATATATTTATATAATTTATTTTTAAAAATTTATTTATTATTATAACTAGCATAATAATTTATTTAATTTAAAATTATTAATATTTTAATATTATTAATTACGTTAATTGCTATAAAAATCGTTTTAATAATAGTTTTATTAGCGTTAATAATTTTAAACTATTATAAAATATATATATCGTATATATTTATTATTATTATTATATTAAGCTTTTTTTTTTTTCATTTTTTTTTATTAATATTTAAATTTTATACTTTTTTGTCGATTTTATTGCTATTTTGAATAATTTACTATATAAATTATATATTACTTAATTTTTATATATATTTTATTCGATATTTTTATTATTTTTATTAATATGATAGCGCTTTTGTAATAATTTACGTTTTATACGATTTTTGTAAATAGTTTATTATATTTTAATATATTTACTACGCCATTTATATTTTTTATAAATTAATATATAAATTTTTATAAATTAAATATTTTCGGAAAACTTTTTATAATTAAATATATAAAAATAGGTTTTAGTAAATAAATATATATAAATATTATTTTTTAATATTATATATATCGAATTTAATTATTTTAATATATAAAAGTTTTATATATATTTGTTAATATTTTATAATTATATTATATATATATTTAATATATTTATACTATTATTATATATATTATTTTAATATATATTGTTTATATTATTTATATATAGTTTTAAAAGTTTTATATTTACATTTTTATTATATTACGTTATTTATTTTTTTAATTTTGCCGTTATACTAATTTTTTATATAAAATTAGCTTTTCCGACAAATTTTATAAATATATTTTTTTAAAATATAATTAATTTATTTATATATATTATTATTATTACTATTATTATATATATATTTATACTTATATATTTAGCTATATTATATTAATTTTATATATATATTTTAATATAGCTATTTATATAGCTATATGTTATTAATATTTAATAGCTGCTAGCTGTTTTTATTTTTTATTTAACGTTTCTATTAATAATATTATTATCGATATATTTTGATTTTTATTGCAAAAATAGATAAATTAGTTTAATTTACGCTGTTTTAAACATTTTAATAAATATATCAAAATCTAGCTTTCGAAAAAAAGGAATAATTACAAAATGTAGTAAACTTATTTTCGTAATAGTTTAAAGTTTATTAGTATGCAGAAAATTCTTTATTAATAGTTAAATAATAAATAAAAAATTTAAATTTATATAATATTATACATTTTATAAACGTTATATTTATTTTTTTTTTTTTTTTAACTTAATATTAATTTATTAACTTAAATCGTTAGTTGCGATATTATTACTTACATATATATTTTTGTAATAAAAGCTAAAAAGTTTTATTATAATTAATATTTTCGATTTATTTAAAATTTTTAATAATAAAATAAAATTTAAATTTATAGATATAATTTTATTAATTAATTTTAAGTTTTAATATTTAATATATATTAATAATTTTCTATTTAATATTATTTTCAGCAATAAGTTTTAAAATTTTAATAAATAATAGTTATTAAAATTTATTTTTATAAATAATAAATTATTTTTTTATTAAAAAACTTTTTAACGTTTAAAATAATAATTTAAATTATAGTTTTATATTAATTATAATATATATAATTTAATAAATAAAATATTATATAAAATTTAATTATATAAAAAAGTTTATTTTAAAAAAAGAATTTTTAACTATTAAAAAAAGCAGTTTAAAATTAGCTAATTTATTAAAATTTTTATTAATATTAGTTATAAAAAATAGTTTTATTATAATAAATTGTCGAAAAAGATTTATTATAAATAAATTTAAAATAAAATTAAAAAATTTAAGGTTTTTTAAAGAAAAATATTCGAAATTTAAAAATATACTTAAATTTAATTTATATTACAAAAATATGTATATAAGTAATAATATTATAGTTAATATTTAAAATTAACAAATTAATATTAAATTAAAGGAAAAGAAATAAATAAATATAACGGATATAAAATTGACGCGCGCCTACATGGGCGGCAGCCACACCAGGGGTGGATAGAGATTAGATAAGGTGATTAGATTAAATAAGATAGCAGCCGGGGCCCTACACATCTATATAGTGGGTGCTTCTACGTGCAGGGCCCTGCCCCTGCACTCTCTCTTCTATATCATCAATATATGTAATATCAGCATATGCACCTGCACCCCCTGGCACCGTGTTCCAATTTTGCTAAAAAAAAATATAAACAAGCGATTATAATTTTTACTTTAAAATATATATATATTAAAATTAAGCAATTCTGAATTTTTGCCTTTAAGTTAAATAAACCTAATAGTATTTAAAATATATATATAAAACTATAGATTAATAAAAATAAAACTTTAATATAATGTTATTAATATATATAAATAAAATAATATAACTAGAAATAAAACTATTATTAGTATTATTTTAAAGGAAATTTAATATTGTTACGAAAATATATATATAAATAATAATATTATAGTTAATATTTAAAATTAACAAATTAATATTAAATTAAAAAAAAAAAAAAAATATAATATTTATAAAATATACAATACTATATAAATTTAAATTTTTTATCACGCTATTTATTTATTAATGAAAAATTTTCTATATATTAGTAAACTTTAAATTATTATAAAAATAAGTCTATTGTATTTTATAATTATTTAAATTTGTTAAAAAAAAAATTATTTTAAAAATTAATATTAATATTAATTTTTAAATTAAAGCTATTTAAATAATTTAAAATAGCTTTTTTTAAAAAAAAGTTTTTAATTTAAATAAAAAATTTATCGATATTTTTTTTATTAATAAATTTATTAATAAATATTTTAATAAATAATTTTATTAAAATAGCTTTTATAAATATTAAAAATTTAATTATTTTAATTAATTTTATTTTAAATATTATATAATATTTAAAAATATATATTAAATAAATTAAATTATTTAAAACTGCAAAAATTTTGCTTTTTTAGTTTTATCGATAAATTTATAAACTTTTTGCTATTTTTTTTTAAATATAAAAATAATATAATTATTACTAATAATTATAAATTTATTATAATTAATTTTATAAAATATTAAATTTAGATCTAATTTATTTAAAAATAGCTATTTAAAAAATAATTTTTTATTAATAATTATAATATAATATTATAAATAGTTTAAAAAATTTAAAATTTTAAATATAAAATATAATTAATTTAAAATAATTTAAATTAATCGTTTTAATAGTTTATTTTTTTTATAAATATAAATATATAAAATAGTAAATTCGATTTTTTTATTTTATAATTAATTATTTATTAATTTATTATAAGTTTTAAAATTTTAATTAAAATAGAATTAAAAAAAATAACAGTTATAATAATTTTTAAAAAATTTAAATTAGCTTTTTATTATTAAAAATATATATTTCATATTTTTTCGTTTTAATAAAATAATTTATTATTCTCAACATTTTTGATTTATTAAAATAAAACTATAAAACTTTTTATTATATAAATAAAGTTTAATAATAAATAATTTTTTTTAATAATATTAGTTACGAGATATAGTAGACCTACTTTCGTAATGGTTTAAGGTTCACTAGTGCGCGGGAAATTCTTTATCGATAGTTAGATAGCAGATAAGGAATTTAGGTTCATATAGTGCCGCGCGCCCCGCGGGTGCTACATTCACCTACTTTCCTTCCCTCAACTCAAAATTAATCTGTCAACCTGAGTTGTTAGCTGCAATATCGTTGCCTGTGTGCGCACCTTCGTGACAATATTTAAAATTTGTTAAAAGTTTAAAATTATAATAAAATTTAACTATTATATAGTTTTTATTAATTTATAAATTTTATATTAAATAATTTAATGCTTAAATTAATAGTTTTTTTTTAATAATTTTAAATTTAAATAGCCAAATTTATAATATAATTATAAAATTTTATAAAAAAATATTTAATAAATTAAATTAATAAATTTAAAAATAAAATTATTATTATAAAGTAAAATTTTTTATTTAAAAAAATCCGATTTATTAAAAAAAATATTTTTAAAAATTTACTTAAAAAAAAATACTTTAAAATTTAAAGTTTAAAATTTTTTAATATTATTAATTTTTTTTAAAATAAATATTTTATAATTAAAAGATTAAATTAAAATATAATATAATAGAATATTTTTAATTTTTATAAAAAAAAATTTTATTATTAAAATAATTTATTAGTAAAATTAAAAATTTATTCATATTAAAAATTTAATAAATTAATTTAATATAATTAAAATTTAGAATATTTGCTATTTTATTTTAAATTTTAAATTATTAATTAAAATTTATATCTTTGAAACTATAAAAAAGCTATCATTTTGAAATTTTAAAATAGTTAAATACGTTGTTTTTTTTATTAGATAGTTATAATTTTTTTATATAATTATTTTTATTATAATATTAATATTCAATTTAAATATATATAATATTTCGAAAAATATTATAAAATAATATCAATATTTTATAATATAATATTAATATTTTATAATATATATTAATATTTAAGTTTTTCCGATTTTTTCAAATTTTAAAAACTTTATAATAATATATATATTATTTAAAAAATTATTTTAATTATATTTTATAAATATTATTAATTTAATATTATAAAATTATAATAGTGTTATTAAAATTAAAATAATATCTTAAATAATAAAAACTTTATTAATATAAAATAGTTTAAAAATAATATTTAAAAATATAAAATATAAAAAATTAAATATAATATTTAAAATATTAATTAAAATATAAAATTAAAGCTAATTTAGTTAGTAATTTTTTTAAATAATTTATTTGAAAGTTTATTATTTTTTAAGCTAATTTTTGCTTTTTTTACGGCTATATTTTTGTTTAATTTTTTTTTTTTAATTCGATTTTTCGTTTTTAAAAAACGATTAATAATATTATTAATTTAGTTAATAAATTTAAATAATTTTAACTAATTTTTAAGCTTTTTATTTATTTTATTAAATAATAAATTATTTTTAAAATTTAAAATAATTTTAGCAAATTTTAAATAAATTCAAATTTTAATAATTTACTAAAATTAATTAATTTAAATATTATAATAATTCTTTAATATTTTAAAATAATTATTATATTAATTTATAAAAAATATATTAATTTTATAATAATTTAATCGAGATATTAAATTATTAAATTTAATATTAAATTTAATAATTTTAGTTAATTAATTATATTTAAAAAAATTAAATTTTTAAATAAAATTATTTTAAAGTTTTTTGTTTAAAAATTTATAAAAGTTTATAAAATATTTATAAATTTTTTTAAAATTTATAAAAAAAGTTATAATATTTTTAATTACTAGAAAAAAAAAAAAATTGTAAAATATAATAAAAATAATAATTTTATTTTTATTTTTTAAAATAGTTATTATTAATAAATTTTTAAAAAATATATTATAATTAATAATTTAAAAAACTATTTATAACCTTTAAAATTAAATAAAACAATTAAATTTATTAACTAATTTAATGTTTTTATTAAAAAAATATAATTATTTAGCTATTTTTTTTATTAACTTTTTATTTATTATATTAAAAAATTTAATAAATATAATAAAAATATTAAAATTTTTTATATAAAAAAAATTATTTTAGATTTTTATAATTTAAATATTTAATATAAATTAAACAAGTTTAGTAATAAATTTATTAAATTTAATAATAATAAATTTAAATAAATTAAAAATATTTATAATATTTAAAAAAAAATTTATAAATTTCGAAATTATAATAAGCGAAATTTTTTTTATAAAAATTTTAAATTTTTAAATTATTTTAATATAATATAATTATATTTTTGCTAAGATTATTATTAAAAATTTAATATTATTTTTTAAAATAAAAATTTAAGTAGTAAAAAAGTTTAAAATAAATAAAAAAAATAAAAAAAATTTAAATTCTATTTTTTAGTATTTATAATATTTTATAATATTAATATAATTATAAAATAAATTATTATTATTAAAACTATAAAATATTACTTTATAATTAATAAAAATACTATTATTTAATATTTTTTATAAAAATTAATAATAGTAGTAAAATTTTATAATATTATATAATAATTACGTTTTTTTATAATAATATAAATTTTAGTTATTTTTTATAAATTTATTAAAAGTTTTTTTATAGATTTTTATAATTTTTTAAATTTTAACGTTTATAATAATTTATTTTTATTATAATTTAGTTTTTTAAGCTTAAAAATTAATTATTAAAATCTTTTAAAATTTACTAAATTTATTTATTTATAAAAAAGTATTTTTTTAAAAAATAATAAAGTTAAAAAAAATTATAAAAAGAATAATTTTAGCTATTTTTAATATTAAAAATTTAAAATTAATAATAAAAATTTATTATTATTATTTATTTTTATTTATTTTATTAATTATTTAATTATATTATTTAAATTTAGTTATTTTAAGAATTTTTATTATATTAGTTAAATATTAAAAAATATTATTAAAAAAATTATATTTAGTATTATATAATGTTTTTTCTAATTTTTTAATAAATTATAAATTTTATTTTTTTAATACTTTTAACGATTTATTATAAAAAATTTTTTTTTATAATAATTTATTTTATAGTTATATTAATATTATAAATATTAAAAAAATAAAATCTAAATTTATTTTGCTTTTTTTGCCTATTTTAGATTTTTTTTCGTTAATTAAATTTTTATTTTAAAAAATTATATTAAAATTTTAATAATAACTTTTATAATAATTTAGTTAAATTTTATTAAAATAGTTTAAAAATTAAAAACTTTTATAAAAAAAATTTTCTTTATTAAAACTTTAAAATTTAAAAGTTTTATTTTAAATATTTTAAATATTTTCGATTTATTTAAATTTATTATTATTAAATTTAATAAATTTATTAATAAATTTTTTAATTTATATTAAATATTTAAATTATAAAAGTTTAAAATAATTTTTTTTATATAAAAAATTTAAAATATTATTATATTCTTTTAATAAAAACATTAAATTAGTTAATAAATTTAATTGTTTTATTTAATTTTAAAGGCTATAAATAGTTTTTTAAACTATCGATTATAATATATTTTTAGAAAATTTATCGATAATACCTATTTTAAAACATAAAAATAGAATTATTATTTTTATTATATTTCGTAATTTCTTTTCTTTAATAGTTAAAAATATTATAATTTTTTTATAAATTTTTATAAACTTTTAAATAAAAAATTTTAAAACGATTTTATTTAAAAATTTAATTTTTTTAAATATAATTAAATAATTAAAATTGCTAAATTTAATATTAAATTTAATTATTTAATAATTTAATTAAATTATTATAAAATTAATATAATAATTATTTTAAAATATTAAAAAATTATTATAATATTTAAATTAATTAAATTTAGCAAATTATAAAAGTTTTAATTTATTTAAAATTTGTTAAAATTATTTTCAATTTTAAAATTAATTTATTATTTGATAAATCAAATAATAAGTTTTTTATTTAATTTTTAATAATAAATATTTTGTAAAATTTAAAAATTAATTTAAATTATTTAATATAAATATTATTTAATTAAAAAATTTTTAATATAAAATTTATAAATTAATAAAAGCTATTTAATAGTTAAATTTTATTATAATTTTAAATTTTTAACAAATTTTAAATATTATAAAAAAATTTTATTCGTTATTAAACTTTATTTATATAATAAAAAATTTTATAATTTTATTTTAATAAATTAAAAATTATTATAACTGTTATTTTTTTTAATTCTATTTTAATTAAAATTTTAAAACTTATAATAAATTAATAAATAGCTAGTTATAAAATAAAAAAGTTAAATTTTTTATTTTATATATTTATATTTATAAAAAAAATAAATTATTAAAACGATTAATTTAAGTTATTTTAAATTAATTATATTTTATATTTAAAAGTTTAAACTTTTTAAATTATTTATAATATTATATTATAAATTAAATAATAAAATTAATTAATCATATTATAATTATTAATAAAAAATTATTTTTTAAATAATTATTTTTAAATAAATTAGATTTAAATTTAATATTTTATAAAATTAATTACGATAAATTTATAATTGTTAATAATAATTATATTATTTTTATATTTAAAAAAAAATAGTAAAAAGTTTATAAATTTATTTATAAAACTAAAAAAAGCAAAATTTTTGCAATTTTAAATAATTTAATCTATTTAATATATATTTTTAAATATTATATAATATTTAAAATAAAATTAATTAAAATAATTTAATTTTTAATATTTATAAAAGCTATTTTAATAAAATTATTTCCTAAAATATTTATTAATAAATTTATTAATAAAAAAAATATTAATAGATTTTTTATTTAAATTAAAATTTTTTTTTTAAAAAAAGCTACTTAAAATTATTTAAATAGCTTTAATTTAAAAATTAATATTAATATTAATTTTTAAAATAAAATTGTTTTTAATAAATTTGAATTAAATTTAGATATATCTTTAAATTTTAGGTTTTTTTTAAAAAAAAACCTTAAATTTTTTAATTTTATTTCAAATCTATTTATAGCAAATTTTTTTTAATAATTTATTATAATAAAATTATTTTTTATAATTAATATAAATTTATAGTTTTTTTTTAAAAAATAAAAATTTTAATAAATTAGCTAATTTTAGACTATTTTTTTTTAATAATTAAAAATTCTCTTTTTAAAATATATTTCTTTATATAGTTAAATTTTATATAATATTTTATTTATTAAATTATATATATTATAATTAATATTTAATTATAGTTTAAATTATTATTTTAAATATTAAAAAAAATTTTAATAAAAAAATAGCTTATTATTTATAAAAACAAATTTTAATAATTATTATTTACTAAAAATTTAAAATTTATCGTTAAAAATAATATTAAATAAAAAGCTATTAATATATAATAAATATTAAAATTTAAAATTAATTCGTAAAATTATATTTATAAATTTAAATTTTGCTTTATTATTAAAAATTTTAAATAAATTAAAAATATTAATTATAATAAAATTTTTATAGCTATTACAATTTTATTTATTTAATTTTTTTTTTTAATTTTAGTTATTTTAAATAGCTAAATAATTAAATAAATAGATTTTATAAATATTTTTTTATATAATAATTTATAAAAAACGATTTATTTTTTATTTTTAAATA
>MU388975.1:0-74618 GCA_022578795.1 Xylariaceae sp. FL0255 | reverse complement strand
CTTGGCAACCCATTAAAACCCAAAAAATTTTCGGGCTACCCAGAACCCATTTGGGTTCTGGGTTGCCAAGCCCGGGTCGGGTTGGGCGAACCCTACACGGGAGCTAATGCGTACTTGAAACACGATTCCCGTTCACCTCTGGAATGAAATAGGTTAGAAGCCTGGGATGACAGATAGGAGCGCAATAGTATCAGAGTATCGCCATAAAACTTCATTGCCTTTTCGAGGTCCTGCTCCCGAATCCAGAATCAGATGTGTCCCACGGAACGGGTGATGCTGCCAGGGATCAAGGAGATACCTTTCTGTATTCAAATCTGGGCTGGCATCCCTTTGTCGGCCTTGCTTTATCGACCTTCGCGGATGCACAACTACTCGGATATCAGTGAGACAAGAATATGTCTAGGCCTATACCAACAGACCAGCACCTAAGGTACATGTATGCAGTGGCCCGATGTAACCTCGGCCCATCCCGGAGCTGGACCCTGATCAACACCCTGCAGCTTCCTTTTGCTGCTATTGCTAGGTGAAGGGATGTAGTTCGCAGAGAACAAGCCACGAGACTTGGGCATGATGCCCCGATGGTGGCTGCTACCCTAGCACGCCTCCGATCTGGGTCTAGAAGATTCCGTGCTGATACTATATTGAGGTCAGGTTTATGATAGCCCAGATAATCCTCCATCCTGTATTTGAAAATATTTCAACCGCACGAAGGAAATAAAGAGTAAAGCGACTATAACGGAAAATAACTTTACCCAATATAGCGACGCAGGGACACCATATCAAGCATTTGCGTTGAACAGAGAGTAAGAAGTCAAAGTAGGAAAGCATATTTCACCACAGGCCATGCTTCATACTATGAGCATAGATCGACATTAGTTTCAGTTCCCTCTGTCGTTTTGATGGTGCTTTAGCTTTACGGAATGATTGTCTATACACATCGTCCATGACAAAGCGGGTACGTGCGGTCTCATTATATATAGGGTCTCCTTCAGTACTATTCTACCTGTATAGATATTTTCCTAGATCACATCCCAGTTATCCCAAGACGAAGACTCCTACACAAGGACAATTGATTCATAGCCTCAGACTCATTCATCAAGTTTAATCAGTGAAGTATATCGAGATTTGATACTATCAATTGGGTAGGTTTCGGTGGGGCTCTTCGAGTGATTGGTTGAAGGGTGAGGTTAATAACGGTGTATCACCCTTATTACATCAAGGTCGGTGTTTCGAAATTACATTCCGTACATTCCACTCCGGTGTTCCACTCCCACGATATAGCTTAGCTGTTATGCAAACCCTGAGGTAATAGGATTGTCTCCTCGCTTGGCATTGTGACAACAATTGGACCGTCCGCATAGACTTATCGAATGAACTGATGCTCGAGCTTCTAACCTCATTCAAAATCTGGAATGTAGAAAACCAATAGCATCATAGTGATGAGCTTGACTTTATTTTGCGAACTTTTGATACTAAGATAAGAAGAACTTGCAGCGCTGCTTGAGCTAACATGGAAAAGCGGCCCCTTTTTTGAACGCGACACCCTGGAGGAACCCGTCCTATCCCTGCACTATGCGTGATGAAGATCCTGCAAGTGGAATGTAACCGCCTTTCCGCCTTGCTGATAAGAACCGGATCTATCAATCACAAGTTCATGTATGTCTGAGATACAGGTATGTGGTTATGGCATATCCCGAACAAGGTGGTGACATAATCATGCATAGCAATGCAGGATGCTGACACAAAAAAAAAAAAAGTTTTATATATATCATAAAACACCAATAGATGTATATAGCTCTGGCCCCCATCGTACGTGTGGCATGCTCGCTTAGCAAGCTGAAAAAAAGAATATCTTCAGGTGAGCTGGGGTGGGTTGGGGTTGACAGCGATAATCAGGGTTACAATATATGATCAACATTCAGAATTCGCGTTGCAGCGTCTCTATAATCATGTGATTGGTTGGTGGTGATTATCTAAGCCCCCAAGAGTGTCTTGAAGGATTCAAGATATGTATGTAATCATCATCTCCAATGCATAGATATCAGTTGCGACATTCCCACGGCACATTTTGATTAGTTTTAGACCCATGCTAATAGGGTCCGGTATTGAGATCTCTTTGGCCATCAACCAACATAGTGTGACGTATTCGAGGATAGCCTATTTTGAGATGCCATGAAGATATGCATGCAGCTCTTAGAACATGGAAAGTGTAGACATTCCCTTTTCACTCCCAAAGCGCCTCTGCTTCTAAATAGGGTTTGACGGAAGAATCGCCGACAAGTATGATGCGATAAGCACTCCAAAATACATACTACAGTTGGAAGTAAAGAAAGAAACATCTGCTCAAAGGAGAGAACTCCATATGTATATAATTAGTCCCATCGTCGATGGTCTGTCGTACTTAACACAGTGCATGTTGTTACTCTATCTTTCAGCTCTGTTTCGATTCGACAGTATTCTAGTAGTTTCTCGCATTGCTCAGATTCGAACACAATATGTCTTCCGTTACAAATTCCACAGCCAATCTGTCTAATGGCTATCCTGTTTACTTCGGCTTATTGTCACGGTATATATACTCACCAGTGATGCATAGCAGGCTCTGATGAAGTATAGTAATGATAATATATATCTAATTTATTTAAACGAAATAAAGACGATTAAATAAGGTATATATATAATAATTGCTAAAGGCCAAGTTTGCTACTTTTTATTTTAAACTTATTTAGGTTTTAGAATGCTAGTTATTTTAATATATTCTCGATTTTTATAGTATTAATTTAAATATTATAGGGATTTTATAATATATTCTTTAAATAATTAATTATATTTTTATATATATTATTATTTTTATATTTTTTCATAAATTTTTTATAGTTTTTAAAAATTGTTATTTATAAACAGCTTGTGAATAAATATTTATTAAGCTATATATATTTTTAAAAATCGTTATTATTAAGTAATTATTATAATAAATTAAAGCTAAATCTTTTTATTTATATTTTTAAAAATTGTTATATTTAAGTAGCTATAGTTTTTTAGTATGTTGATTTATTTTTTAGGTAATTATTTTTTTTTTAAGCTTTTTTAGAATATTTTTTAAAATATTTTATTTAAATTTTGGAACACGGTGCCAGGGGGTGCAGGTGCATATGCTAATATTACGTATATTGATAATGTAGAAGAGAGAGTGCAAGGGCAAGGCCCTACACGCAGAGGCACCCACCATATAAATGTGTGGGGCCCCGTCTGCTATCTTATCTAATCTAATCAGCTTATCTAATCTACATTCACCCCTAGTAGGGCTGCCGCCTATATGGGCGCGCGTCAAATTTATTATAACGCTGTTTAATAGTTTTATATTTATTTATAAAAAATGTACAAAATTAAGAAATTTTTTGATTTTTTATTTAAAATAGTATATTTAAAATAATGATATATTATAAAGTTTTATTTATATTTCCGGTTTTTAAGTTTTTAGTAAAAGCAGTTTTTTTTTATTTGGTAAGTTTTTTTCAAATATAGCAAAATATTTTTTAAAATTATATATTAAAATATATACAGAAAATATTGCTAATTATTTACTTAATTGCTTTAACGTAAGTTTTTAATTTTTAAAGGCTTTTATTTTATTTATTTTATTAATATATTTTTACATTTAATTAAAAAATAAAGCTTTTATAATATCGAGGAAATTTTGTATTTTTAGTAAATTTTATATTTTAAAAATTTCTATTGTTTAAATTTCGATTTAAGTTTATTTTTATTTATGAAATTATTGTTATAAATTTACGTAGTTTTTAATTTTTATTAAAAAAAGCATTTATTATAAATATTATATAATTATGAAAAATATTAGTTATATTATAAATTAATAAATTTGTATTTAAATATAATAATTCGAGCTTATTAATTATATATATAAAGAGATTTTTATTTATTGTAAAAAAAAACTATTTTTATAACTTTAAATAAATATTAAAGTTATAGTTTTATTTTATTATTAGAAATATGTATATTTTTTTATTATTATTTAAAAATATAGCAAAATAATTGTTAATAAATTATATAAATGCTATAAATTTTAAGCTTTTTTTATTTTTAAAATAAATTTATTATATAATATAGTTATAATTATATTTTTTTTTACAATAATTAATTTTGCTTTTTTATATTAAGTAAATTATAAACATTTTTAATATTTAAAAATTGTAAATTTTAAATATGAAAAATAATAGTTAATTATTTGATAATTTTATTATATATATATTATAATATTTTATTTTAATTAGTAAAAATATTATATATTAGCTAAAACTTTTAAATTTAGCAATAAATTTTAATTAAATATATTATAAATATTATAAAATAAAAGTTTATATAAATTATATTATAAAAAACAGAAAGCTTTTTAAATAACTAGTTTTTAAATTAATAATATATATAAAAACATTAATTTTAAGATTTATTATAAAAAAGGTAAAATTATACTATAATTAGCGCTGTCAATTTATATGTAAAAAAATCGTAAAATAAAAAAACAAAATGCTATATATTATTAACAAATTAATAATATTATAATAAATAGCTTAATAATAAAATTACTAGGTTTATAATTATTATAATATATATATTTACTAATAATATATAGCAGGCTTTAATGAAGCATAGTAATAATGATATATATCTAATTTATCTAAACGAAAGTAAGGGCGATTAAGTGAGGTATATATATGGTGATCGCCAGGGGCCGAGTTCGCCACCCCCTACTCCGGGCCTACTCAGGTCCTGGAGTGCCACTCACCTCAACACTTGTGGATAAACTGGTCCTACGGGCGAGCTTTCGGCGTAACTCTGACTATTTCCCGCCAAGACGCTACTCTAGTTATTGCACTGACAAGCACATTTATCGCCTTCGTTGCTACTTACGTCTAGTGATTATTCTGCTTCGTTTTGTACAGAGCCTTGTCAACACTTCCACCTTAAAACGCTGGCTATTATCAAACGCAAGCAATCTTGCGTAATGCCTCCAATGCGGAAAATGGACTTCGACTGTCCGTAAATCTGCTTAGAACACAATATAAATATGAGAAAACTCGTCGGCGAGTCCTTTTCGTTATTTTCATTGGAACAGCATTACTTGCGTCGTTCACCATACTAGGTGACCTCTCATCTCGTCTTGCCCTTACCAATAATAAGGTTCTTATCCAAACTGATCGCTGCGGCTGGCTTAATACCTTCGATATCACCGATTACCTAACCTTTTATATAGCCGTCTCTTATCTATCCGGGACTATCAATGACGCTGCAAACTACGTACAGCAATGTTACTCTGATACTTCAAGACAGTTCGACTGCGACATCTATGCCATGAAACAGATCATTGGCGACGTGGATATGAAGGCTCCCTGTCCATTCGACGACACGATCTGTCTCACCAATACGAGTATCATTCGCGTTGATAGTGGATACATCAACAGTCATACACACTTTGGTTTGAATGCTCCGCAGGAAAAGCAGATTCTTTGGAGGAATGTTATCGAGTGTGCACCGCTCGCCCAGGATGGTTTCATAAGCCAGGATAGCCAATCCGCGACGAACGATACTCTTTACCATTATGGTTGGATGAACTCTACTCACGATGGGACGATGGAGACGATTGATTATATCTTTCATGCCCAAGACCTACTAGGACAGTATAAGATTTTGGGTCAAGGCCTTACTCCCGAATCGTTCTTTTCCATTGGGTAAGCTACTTCATTACCTTGCATCGATGAGATGTATCGCTACTTTTGCAGTTATCATTATTCTATATACTGACTGCAAATAGGGTCTACACAGCAATCGTCGTAAATGGTGCTCATGACGAAGGCAATTCGGAATTCTTGCCGATTGAAGAGCTTACAAGAACGGATGCGGATCTGTATCTCATCTCGTTGAGCGGTAATGGTGTACTCTATTCGGAACCGTCAAATGATCTATGGTACAATATCTCAAAGACCCCGATCGAAGAGTCGGTCATGGGCATACCATTGGGTGATGTGGATGGTTATCTACCCGGTGCACCAGCTTCAGCCCTTGCCTGTACAGATCAATACCAATACTGCAGCCACGGAGACCCCGGAAGCTGTGGTCCGTTGGCGAGCTTCAAAGATGCGGTCATCGGGGCTGCCCCCATGTTTAATACAATTTTCGGTGATGTCGCAAATAACACAGCTGATACAGAGGAAGGGGCGCGCTTTGCGTATCTCGTTACTGGTCTTGACAACGCAGCTGAGACCTGTCAAGCTGTGTCAACACTGGGCCCTAGTAGTCTTTCATCTCAGAGGACTTTGCAAGGCGGGTTTCAAGGAGATGTAGCGTCAAACCAATGGCAAATCGATGTGACAAACTAGTGGAACATATCCATAGCGGCTATGCAAGGTGCTTTTCTTAATAGCGCTTATAGTCCGACCGACTCAAATGTGCAACAGTTGTGGGCAAATTACACGACGCCAGAGTTGCATGACGTGTGTCACAACCAGGTAAGATACATCGGCTGGCTTATACAAACATGAAATTTAGCTAACAGATTCTTAAGAAAATAAAAACCATCGCTTTTATTCCGCTCAGCGTTTTCGGCCTCATTTTCACTTACGTCGTGGGATTCTTGATAACGCTCATGTCCTAGACCCTCGCGCCAACATATACCTAGCTTCACAAGCACTATAGGTATAGGCAATACAAGCAATTGGAATGGTCTTCCACTGCAACTATGCAACCCAACGACTGGCCCACGAGGGTATAGGTCAAAGAACCTGGTTTAAAGGCACAAAAACTATACCTATAACTAAGGGTGATGAACTCCTTGGCTTACTCGATATTTCTAACCCAGAGCATCCGGCTCTTCGAAGAATTGAAGGATCCGATGTTCCGACCTACCCAAAACATTTGGATGATGGTGTGGGTTCGACAACCGATCCCGATACTCCAAGTCGGACTGTCACTAAGGGCTCTGCGGATGCAGTTTTCATCAACGATGATGCAGCTACGGTTGGCCATACCTCCAAATGGAGCTAAGAGATCTCATCTGACGGAACTTCTACTGCTCGACTATCTCGATTATGACGGCCAAATTAGTCGTACGCGTGAGAGAAGTCGGGTATCTCTGGTACTTGCATCCAGCCGCCTTTTCTCCTTTCCCTTTTCTAGAGGATACATAACTGAAAGTATGCATGTATTTTCGTCTAACCCAAGAGTTAAACAATAAAATATTTGCTATCGGGCTATCAGTTTTACCAAAAAAGGTCGCCACGGTTCAGGTCCTTTGCAACAGTTGTGGGAGAAAGGTCGGAGTTGGGATTAGAAGCTTTCCATTTACATTTGCTTGACCTCGTGCTTTCAATTCCTTTCTCAGTTTCAAAACGTAAATAGATACGAATTAGACATGAAAGTGAAAGTCTTCCAACGCGATATAGATAAAGAAAGATTGAACCTGGGAGATAATGCAAATTTCGATGTCGTTGGCAGCCATTGCGCTAAGTCTCCTTCTGTGCTGCAGGTGGACTGGGATTACGACCGGGGTCTTTCCTGGGACCCAGTCATTTCGGTGACTAGGCAGCTATTGAAGATTCAATAGCAACCGCGCAATCTGTACTGTGACATCAACGATTGAGGACGCGTATGTCAGACCGTAATTTGTCTTGCGCAAGCACAGGCAGCAACCATAACAGCCCGGTTTCGAAAGGATCATCCCCGGACTATTCTCCCCGACGACGCAGCTCATAACACGCACTCCTGTCCGGGCCGAAGCGACGAGGCCGAAGCCGAAGCCGGGCACCGTTAATATCTAAGAGGATCCGGACTATAAAGCCATCATCGCGGCCCCCTAATTAATTGATGAAAAGACTAATGTCACACATAATTTGAATTGCGATTTTCTTCGCAGCGATGACCCCGCAAGTCTTGGCAGATCGCATGACAGATAGGCAGAGATCAAACCCACTGATTAGTCCAAGGCATTCACTCAATCTTTCAATCACAATGTCTTCTCCCCAGACAGAAAATGCCTATTTACCCGTTTCAAACTACACCAAACCATACTGGCGAAGCGAACTACATCATCTAGATTCGCACCGCTCAACACCCGAGCTTCCAGAAACATGTGACATTCTCATCATCGGCGCCGGCATGTCCGGAGTCTCACTAGCCTACCACATCGGGCAACAGACAATCCAAAACGAGAAGCCGTCAATTGTGCTCCTCGAAGCCCGCCAGATCTGCTCAGGCGCAACAGGTCGCAACGGCGGACACGTCAAGATACAAACGGGCCCACTGCTCGAGTCCGGAAGGAACCCCTCCATAACGGAGAAAATGACCGCCCTCGTGCAAGCGCATATCGACGCATTGCACGATGTTGTGCAAGCTGAAAAACTGGATTGCGAGTTCGAGTTGCGCCGGAGCTATGATACTTTCACTGACGAAGCGGACGCGGCGCGCTACCGCAAAGCCTGGGAGGAGCATGCGGCCAAAGGAGAAGGGTGGATGCGCGGGCGGCAAATGCTGCAAGGTGAACTAGCGGCTGCCGTGACGGGCGTCAAGGGTGTCAAACTCGCATTCAGTTCTCCAGCATGTTCGCTCTGGCCGTACAAGTTCGTCACGCAACTTCTCGAGCGCGCCATGAGTCGCAACGCAAATCTCAATGTGCAGACCGAAACGCCTGTGCTCTCCGTCGAGAATGACGCCGATGGAGAAAGTCTCGTTCACACAGCCAGAGGTACAATCCGCGCGAAGAAGGTCGTCTTCGCCACGAATGGGTATACAATCGGGCTCTTACCGCAATACAAAGGCACCATAACGCCCTACAAGGGGACCTGTGCGCATCTCGCCCCGCCGGCGGGCCGAGACCCCGTGTTCCCCCATCTGAGCCATACGTACAACCTCGACTGGAGGTCGAAAATAGAGTACGAAGGGTCGGCCGAGACGGTTGATTATTTCAATCCTCGACCGGACGGCGGTATCGTCGTTGGAGGTGCGAATTGGCTTTATGCGGAGCGGAGGGAGTTGTGGTGGAATAATGTTGATGATTCGACTTTATTTGATGCTGTTATGGACGCTAAGTACTTTGAGGGTTATATGCAGAGGAATTTTCGAGGGTGGGAGGATAGCGGGACTGTGGTTAATAAGGTGTGGACTGGGAGTAAGTTAATTTCTCCCATGGATTGGCCTGTCATTCTAATATGTACTCCAGTTCAAGCCGAAACCCCGGATTCACTACCCCACGCCGGAGAGGTCCCGAACCGCCGGAACCAGTGGATCATGGCTGGATACAACGGAGGCGGCATGCCTATCATCTTCCTTTTAGCGAAAGGCATGGCGCAAATGGTCCAAAATGGCGTCGTATTCGAGAACTTAGATCCGGTTATCCCCCGTGCCTTCAAAACGACGAAGAGTCGAATGTCTAATTAATCCTCATGCATGTAGTTGATTTGGAAGACTCATTGCATGGCGCAGAGATGGGATCGATTGTCTTCTTCATTCCAAAACCCTGGCTGGATCAGAGTCTTGCATAGCAAGTCAACACATACCTTCAGTAGAATTGGCTAACTTTCATTATTTTCAAATCCTTGCGATATGTGCAATCCACCTCGGCTTTCGTGAAGAGCCATTCCGTGGAGATGATGTGTAGTTCACCTTTGAAAACCTCAAATTATCCCAGTGCAACACATGATGGTCCACCACGCACATTAAACCTTCAGGCCGTCACAATGTGTTCCACATTGAGGGCACTTCGCTATCATTAAAACCCAATTAAATATGATCAATAGTCGAGATGATGATGCAGGGCTTTGGCTATACGAGAGCTTGGCAACGGTTAGCTATATCTCTAATCAGTCAGCGCCTCTTAAACACGGCAAATTCGTTGATGTAGCGAAAATCGCCCCCCAAAGGTACGGACTGGCTGCTGGGTGTATGTATAAGGATTCTGAAATAAAATGTCGGCCGGTAAAAGGAAGAAATGGTAAGATGTCTCAAGTGATAGGCTCTCGGTCGGTTCACGCCGTCGCCCCCCCTTGACAACTTGAAATGATATAAACTACATGCGCCTGACTGCTTAATTTCAGCTACCCTTATTACAGCCGATCTTAAAGTATTATCAATTACTCAAAATGCGCATCCTCATCGCTATCGCAATATTGGCCAGCCTGGCCAGTGCCAACACAGGGAATTCGTCCGCCTTCGACGCGGCCTACGAAGAGTTGAGCACTGTCATTGAAAGGGATGTCTGTATAATTGGCGGGGGCTCAAGCGGGATGCACGCTGCAGTATCTCTGCACGATCTGAAGAAATCCGTCGTTGTCGTCGAGCGAAATAATTATCTAGGCGGACATGCCCATACTTACGTTGACCCAGAGACTTACAGGACCGTCGAATTAGGAGTGATAATCTGGCTGCCCTTGCCCGAGGTCATCGAGTTCTTCACCAAGTTTAAAGAACCGCTCATCAACATCTCTTTCACGACCGGGGGAAACGTGCCCGGCCAGCCGGCCAATTTATCTCTGCCCGCAGTGCTTTACCGCTTTATTCCCGAGTATTTTGATTTTCGCGATGGTGAGAATCTTGTTCCGGCGCCCAACCCTGGGCTTCTCCCCGCATTTGAAAGATAGGGGAAGATCTTATCAGACTATACATATCTCCTCACGGGCGACGAGCTTCCAAGTCCGGTACCTGCTGATCTGTACCTGCCGTTCGGCGAATTTCTGAATAAGCACAGCATACAGCCCGTCATCCCGGAGCTCTACCAGGCTGAACAAGGCCTGGGCAGCCTACTAGACGTCTTAACGATCTACGTAGCTAAGTATTTCAATCTGTACGATATCAGGATTCTCGAGGGTGCCTCTAGCTACCTGACCGCTGGCAATGGGAATCTCTCTCAGCTGTTTTCCAGAGCTGGAGACTACATTGGGTCGTCAAACATCTTGCTGCAATCATCCGTCATAGCGACAAAGCGGGAGAACACTCGGTCTGGTCGGCCGGAGGTGCTTGTGTCCACTGAGGGCAGCGGGCTGAAAACTCTGGTTTGCAAGCAGATTCTGTCAACAATTCCTCCGACGCTTGATAATCTCAAGGGATGGGATCTCTCAGATGCAGAGAGAAAAGTGTTTTCGCAGTTTACGAGGAGCTCTGGCTACTGGACTGGCTTAGTGACCAACGTTGGACTGAACCAGAGTATTGGTTGTACAAATGCGGCCGTGAACACATCGTTCAATATTCCCGTTCTGCCGGGATTATATGATTGTAAGGAATACTCTCCTCTCCATAACCAACACTTCATAACCCTAGAAAGTCCCTTATGACTGACAGAACGACGAACAGTAAATCCAGTCGGAGTTCTCAATGATGTTTGGAGTGCCTTTTTTGGGTCTGATGATCCCACAATGACAGACGACCAAGTGAAAGTCTATGCAGTACAGCAAATCCAAGAACTGCAAAAGGCTACCAAGGTGCCTGTCACGGAACCGAAATGGCTGATATTCGAATCGCTTTCTCCTTACCAGCTTCAAGTCAGTCCTGAAGCAGTTGAAGCTGGATTCTTCACAAACCTCGATAATTTGCAGGGCGGTTTTCATAACACTATGTTCTATACAGGGGCAGCTTTCCACACCCATTATAGTTCGTTGCTGTGGCGTTTTAACAAGAATGTTATTATTCCGCGGATGCTGAATTCGCATCGGACTGGGTAAAGTAGACATCGAGTACCTACTGTTCTGTGTGGCGAAAGCTATTTTTCATTTCTTCTTGGAAGATCAGCTGCGTTTGGCGATCTTCAACGTTTGAGCGCTATGACGGCCCCTGTAACTTTAGCGTCAGTGGTTGTAGTCTGGCCCAAGTTTTCGGGATTGACAGTTTGCAAGACTGTCCATACTGTATTATTAGGAACTGAGCAATGAAATCAAACCATAGTGACTTTCTCAACCCAGCAATGTCGCTACAGTGGTGCGCCAAGTCTAGCCCAAATCGACTAAAACGTGAACACTGTTCTAAAAAGGTGCGATCCATGTGCCAGTCATACTGTATTTGCTTACCAGGATAGGACGATAGTCAGGGGGGTACCCTTGAAAATGACGCCAGTTGGGTCGTCTCACACGCGGTAGGTAAATTTCAGCTCTCAATCTCTACGCGTCTTTCTCTCTAAGACCGTATCTGGACTTTCACCTCAATTATCCCATTGCTTCTCGATTAGACAGGTTACTCATACCGTCTACACATCCCATGGTTACCGCGTAAAGCAGACCTTAGTCCTGACTTCACTTCGCATCCGACAGCACCATGGCTCCCATTTTCAGCCTCCCTTTAGAGCTGGTCTACATGACATCCGAATATCTAGATAGCATTGCCGATGTGTCTTCGTGGAGTCGTACATGCCGGTCTTTGCATTCCGTGCTATCGGTAGCCCTGTATGTCAGGGTCAAAGATGACCGAGCCGTCTTCTGCTGGGCTTGTGACGAAGACCGGATTGGCACCGTCAGACACTTGCTTGAAGCAGGGGCGAATCCTAATGTGGCTTGGGTCCAGCGATTGAGCAGAGAGGGCTCATTGAAGAGACTACAGTCCATAAATTCATACATACACAACCGTCCATCACCCTTCCCTTTCTCGCACTCTGTTGCCGTTTGGGAGGCCGGGTTTGACCAAGACGACAGACTAACCCATCCTCCTGCTGTAGTGGACGACTTCGCAGATACCGCTTGGTTCATGGAAGCCAATCTCGCTTCCATGGGCTATCACCCGTACATGGACGATTCATTATCCGAAATTAATTCTTTCCTCAGCCCTGGAGAGCCTTCATTCGCAGAACACCACATCAGCTTCTGGACCCCCCTTCACATCGCTGTTCGCTGGGGACAAGATACCCTAGTTGAGCTGCTACTCGACCACGGCTCAGATATCGATGCCTTATCGCGAAACTTCTGTTCATGTCTTGGTCCTTCTTACAAGGACTCACCGCCACTATGGACCCCCCTGCATACAGCACTATGCGTTGGACATGAGTCCACAGCAAAGCTGCTCCTATCACGTGGTGCCTCTATCAACGTCTCGACCAGGTATCAAGGATCTGACCATCGTCGCATTACTGCTTTGCACTCGGCTTGCTCTTCCGACTTTCTGGCTGGGGTACGACTCATACTCGACGGAGCGTACCAATCCGACTTGGAGATTGAAGATCACAACAATATGACACCATTGGCACATGCTTGCGTTGAGGGTAATTGGAGTATAGTTGATTTCTTACTAGAGGTCGGTGCGAGTATCAACGCTCGAGTAGACCAAGTCAGTCTTTGGGTACATTTGTGCCAGAACGGACTATTTGCTGAGGCTGTTCGACTTCTTGACCTCGGTGCTGACATCGCACGCACGACCAAGCATGGGCTTCCTCGATCATCGCGACCTCATCACTACGGCATATTGGACGCTGCAGGAAGTCCCGATAATGATTCTCAGCGTGCTTCACCTCAGCAAGCATTTCGTGTCGAAATTGTAAAGAGATTGATACAAAATGGGTTTGACATAAAATGCGGGCATATATATCCATTGAGCGCCGCTGCCCGCCGCCATAGAGCAGACATTGTTCAGCTACTTTTGGATGCCGGCGCTAACGTGAACTCTATGGACATTCGGGCAATGACACCACTGAAAAGTGCAGCAGCCGGAGCAATCGGCAAGCCCTCAAAGGGGTCTCTAAAAGATGCCCTGTTATGCACGTTTCAAGTACTCCTCAAATCGGAACCACAAATTGTCGACGTGTTGAAAGCTCTACACACGCTGTGCACGAGAACCGATATACGTTTAGACAAGCGCGAGTCAATAAACTTGCTCTTGGAATCTTTACCTCCTCTGTGGCTGGATGAAGACGGAAAGGAGAGCTTGATTGCGGACGTGATTGCTTCAGGTAATATTGCTGTCTGTGCGCATTTGCGCCAGAAGGGATTTGAATGGCCAAACGAGAGTCTAATCGACGAAATTATTGACGGGCTTATCGTTTCAGATGACCTATTCCGAGATGACGAAGGAGTGGCAAGCCATAAACTGAAAGAAGACGCACTTCACTATATTCTTGCCGAAGTCCCTAACGGTCGTGAGAAGCTCTTGACAGGAAAGCGACTCTACGACAGCATCTTGAACGATGACTCAATGATAGCTCGGTTTCTAATAGAATTCGGCGCCCCTATCACCCATCGAGAGTCGGCTCATCATGGGAGCTGTCTCTACCATGCAGTTCAGGCAGGGGATCGTGATATCGTCGAATTGCTCCTGTCAAAAGGCGCTGATCCCAATGAATGCGATGCCACAAATCATCCATTATTAATGAAACCGGTGCTGGACGAGGATGAAGATATGATTTCGTTACTTATGGGTCATGGAGCTCTTATCCACAGCCACCCTTCACCCAATGCTCTGTGTGATGGCTTTTCGAAGGGGATGTTGGACTTTGTCATTACTTCCTGTTTAGGCTACTCTCTTGAAGTTATGCTTTCTCAACCAAGCTATGGAACTCCTTCCCCCGCGGAGCTTACCTCGTACTACATGTCTGCTTTGGGGGACAGTCTAGGCGATGACTCTCGGTCCGACACTCTTGATCTCTTGTTAGAGAAAGATGCGCTAGACCCAAATGGGCACTTTCAGGCGGATATTGGGAATAATCAGAGTCTGATGGTGAGCCCTCTGCATTATTGTGCACTCATGAACAGATATGAGCTCTTTAGCACACTCCTGAACCATGAGGCCGACTTCTATTTACCTCTTCCTCCAAGACCGGACGGCTCAACGCCTGCAGCCCTGCCATATCTAAAAGTGGAGGGCACAACTCCGCTCGAATGGCTTATTGAATGGGGAACCCTTGATGCAATCGAAGAGGTGCTCGAGGATAGCTTTGGAGAAGGATTCGATCACCTACTGTCACGCCATCTCGGCGACGAAGCAGATTCCCCAGTCGAACAACTGGGCCATGACACTGACAATTTCTTTCTACGCTACGCCCAGACGGCCTGTCGTCGCCTAAGCCCTCAGGTGTTCAACATTATGGGAAATCATTCGTTCAGGTTCGAGTTGCAAGATTCGACAAACGGAAATACCGTGCTACATATGATATGCGACGGCGCTGAGAACTTCTGGCCACCGCGTAACCCGAAGCTCACGCGTCTTCAATGCGCTAACCGCGTGGCCATGTGCATTATCATATGCATATCCCACCAGATTGATACGGGTTTCGTCACACGGAATAACAGCGCATTGAGGAATCATGCTGGTGTGTCAGGGCGGGATCGTGTGAATCAACTTGCGACATATTCTGGACCGGATGAGTACCGCCAGCAGCTGGCCAAGACACTTCGGAGACGACTTACAATTGACGACCGGTCGATTAGTCCCAGGAAGGTGACGCTCGAATTCTGGCAGTATGCGTACCGTGTCGATAGTACGGACGGCGAATCTGATGATGATGAAGATCCCGATGCGGTTCCATATCCTGGCTCGCCGGGCTATGTACCGGTCCATGCGCACAATTGGGACTAAACTTGTACCTCGTCATGCCGTTTCTTTTTTCCCATTACTCGTCTTATTTTTCCTTCATTTCCCTGTCTACCGTCTCCGGTTCGCTGGACAGGTTATATGTGTATTTTATCTTTATCACTTTTGTTATGGAAAGACAGCCTTAACGTAATTTTATATCAGAAAGGAAGACGCAAAAGAGACATTTGGACCGCAAGGTGTGTAATTGAAGGGGGTAGAGTGAAATGCGAAAGCAGTGTTGGCATGTATCGAGGGTGACCGGATTGAATTTGGGTATGTGCCATGGGCCTCTACGAAAGCGGACTTGTTTTCTACTCATTTACTTGAATGACCACCTTCACCTTGAGTCTTTGACATGAACTTCTAGCTTTCTTTTCTCATTGCGTGCATAGGCGTATGCATGTTTTTACTATTCTACCTAGCGCGGTCTCTATTCTCCCGCCGGATCCGACGCTCGCTCGCTCTGGTTCCATTACCCAACTTCTATGAGCTCCTCCATAGCCTCGTGCTCTAGTCTTGGACATCTCAACCAACTTCATCAACCCTGAACCCCTCAGATAGCTCACTCACTTCCCCTCCTCCGCCACCATTACTACTGCTATTTAGATTCATCCTCAGGAATGAACTTCCGAATCACCGTCTCGACATAATCCCCCGGCAACCGATACTTCTCTCCCGCCTCCTTGACACCACGATTAATGCGTCCAATATACTCCTCCTTAGGGCGTGACGGCTTGATGTTATATCGGTCTATATAGGCCATCAACTCGACGTAATTCTTCTTCTGCTCGTTTTCTTTCCCCTTCCCCTTCTCATCTTCCTCTCCTTCTTTCTTTCCGGTTGGGCTTTTTGGACCTAGTCGCGGGAATTTTATTTTGGCCTGCCTTCTTGAAGACAGTAGCGGGTTTCTAAGTTTCTGTGTTTCCGTGCTTCCAGTGGTGTTGATATCGCTGCCGCTGGAGGTGGAGGTATCGGACAATGCCAAGACGGGGTTGGAGGTGGAGCTGTAGGTGCTTGGGGGGTTGATGTTGGTCTTGGTTTTGGTCTTGTCCCGCATATCGTCAATCCAAACACCGTGAACGGTTCTCCGCTCGTAGAGGTATGGCGCCCCTTCGCATAAGTCGAGTGCCTCTCCGTCTACTGGGTGAAGGCGGTAGACTACACCGTAGACGCCTGGGGCTTTGTTCGCTTCCTCCTTGTCATCGCTCTTGTCTTCATCGTTCTTGTCGTCATCGCCCTTCTCTTCCGTATCATCCCGGCTTGTTTTCATCCCAGATGCATGCGCATGCGCATCCGCATCCGCAACCGGAGCTGGAGCTGCTGCTTTGACAACATTCGCATAACCACGCTGATTGATGATCCATTCAAACCCGGACACGTGCGCGAAGCCTACGGGGGACTCTCTGGGCAGCGCTCTCGCATCTGGGTGTGGGAGAGGTTGGAGCCATATGCGAAGTAGAGGACTTCTTCTCCTTCCCAAGCCGCAAATTTAGAGCTCGACATTTACTTGGGAAGATATAGAGCCCAGACTATGGTGATGTTGAGTTGAGTTGAGTTGGATTGAATTAACTATGAAAAGTACTAGGAGTGGGGTAAGAAGAAGACGGATAGATGCGCAAATAGGCAGGTAAAGTAAGGAAGCATTCATTCAACCCCTAGTTTTCATCAGGGAAGAATGAAATTCTAAAGGGCTGACAGGTTGCCGGAGCCTTTATGTGTGGATTTCTTGTTTCGAATTGGACGCTTGCTCTCAGTATCTCTTATGGTTATGCAGAGTTATGGAAGGCATCAATGGAAATGCATGAGTCAGTCTCGGTCGCAAAACCTGAGGTTTTGCAATGTCTCAAATGCTTGCTTACAAACTAAGGAATCTAAGACTTCTGTTTCACTTCATGAGGCAAGATAGAGATGAAAGTTCGTGCCAGTTGGAGCTAGCAAGCGCTACATTCAACTTAAGGAAGCTAGGTTAAGCTGCTGATCTTCTCCGTCTCGGATCTATCCGTCCACCGGTGGACTTTCCACCTGTGCTCACGCGCAGGTCATAGTGGGCCGTGTAAGACGCTTGCTATACCGTAATCGCCGGCATGAAAAATGTGCGAAAGTGGAGGTTTTTGGAGGGAATAGCAGGATATCCTGCAGACTAGTTTCAGGTAACTTAGTGTTATGTCATATTTGGTAGCAGGCAATCACTTTTTGTTTTGATTCTTGCTGAGTCATTGACATCAACAGAATTTCTTGTCTTCGGCATCTATCGAAAGTCCCATTGTGTAGACATTGAGCGATTAGGACAAATGACAGTCGCATTTTCCTTGGATATTCAATCATATTAATCAACGTCCACACCAAGGCCGGGGGTCATACTCCATCCAAAAAATCATCTCTTGAGCCTCGCAGTCCAGCTATGGCCTTGTGAATGATCTACGAGCGAAGAAGCCGAACTTATCAAAACGAGGTATTTGCTCAGCCCGTCTCTTGAAAGACATAGTACTACCGGGAGATACAATAAAAAGGAGCAACACTTTTCCTGCTGAGCCTGGAACATTGCGCCTGCAGCGAATGTTACCTACCACGGCTTCAGTACCTTTGCCCTGTGAAGCTCGTTTATGTGAGCCCTCTGACTATGTCTCGCAACCTAGAATCTGCAATTACGGTACTCTTGCCTCCATGTCCAGTACACACTACCAGCGCTCCCGACCATAACACTAATCACCAACAGCAGGAAGAAAAGCCCCGCGGTGGGCAATGAGAAAGTCAGTATCCCTAGTTGCACGCAGCGATACATAAATAGAGTACCGATCGCCAGACAACTTTCATAAATGATTATAAACGGCCATATACGAAATGGACTAGTCGCTGACGTGCAGGACATAGCCTGAAGCCATTGGTGGCTTACAGATCCAGACGGGTGGGTGAGAAAGTCTCTTCGATGTGTTTGGCTCGCATGCCCCGTCGATAAGGCTATCCATCTCCAATCGTAGGGCGAACGGCAGTCTCCGGCGTTGTGGTGTGCTGATATGGTAATGTGCCAACCAGGTCTGACAGGTTCCTCCCCACGCTTGGCTAGACGCCAGTGTGTTGTCGCGCCTGGGGAGGCCTTTTCGAGGTCTGGCGGGTACAGCTTTTCCTGTTCTACCACATTGACCCGTCGGATGTTGATCGTGATGTCTGTTAGACACCACGGGCAGGATTGATCGTAAGACAGCTCGACACGAGGGCGTGACAGCGCGGGCATTAGTATCTTCAACTCTGTGATCATGCGTCCTAGACTAGGGCTCTCGTCTCCTAGCAGCGCTGTGCTATCAAGGAGTGGGCAGATCGAAAGCTTGCAGTCGTCCAGAGTCTTCTGCGAAACGATGATGATGCTGTAAGTTGCCGACAGTAAGAGCTCGCCTCGAATGATTCCGGGTGACAGGTTTCGATCCTAGCAGTCAAATTCATGTCTGGAACTGACGTCGCGGAACTTGTCTTTTATCAACTCGAGAGGCTGTCCTTCGGTAGCATCCAGTAGATATGCATTCATCACCGAATGAGCATCGTCATATTTCCTGTCGTCTGCAGTTTAATCACGAGATCACTATAGGAATGGGTTCCAAAAAAGGGAAAGGCGTGTAGACTCACAGGACATAGTCCGAACGGTACGTCCCCTCATGAGAACCAATGTTCCCGATCTCAATTACAGAGATGCTGCTGGTGGCGTGCCTGTCTAGGCAGTCTCCCGGTTTGTATAATTCCGACATTGGGAATAGGAATTGACGAGGTCGTTCATAGAGTCCACAATAACTAAACTCGTGAGCTCATAATCTACAATGGATTGTCTGATTCGATGACAAAAATTGTAGTAAAATGTAGAGGTGGGCAGGGGACCCCGAATATTGGTGCTGCACCTTGTTCATCAAGCTCCGCTGTGGCTTATCATCCCCCTCTCCGCGGCAAACCTTGCTCGAAGTTTACGAAGACGTCTTTTCCGGATATGCCCTACCCAATAGATGTGTGCCCGAAGTTAACTGAAGGTCCTTTTATCGCCTGCATCCACAGTAATGGTTGAGTACCTATCGCTGCCTATCTATCAGTATGTATGTAGGCACTCAACCAGTCAGACGGCAGAGCAGAAAGAAGATGATCATCTTCTTGTTAGAGAATGGAACAGACAACTTGATTTTTCAAATATTTCACAGCTAGGTACCCGAGTGCATTTTCACCTTTATCCATGTAAAAAACTCCATCCGATCCAGCTCCCCGTTTTCTTCTATCTCCCCGGGCCATTGCCCTTCTCTTCCAAATTACCAGACTACACACCTATCCACAACACCATCTCAATCAACTCACATCTCACGAGCTCCCATCAAGCGTGGCCAATCGAATGGCAACAGCCCGCCGATGAGCCTCAAGTTCCTCGACCTTAGCAAGCTGCATCACAGCACCGCCCACATTTCTTAGACCCTCGGCGGTAAGATTCGAGCTCGTGATATGCTTGACGAAAGATCCGAGATTGACGCCTGAGTATTGTTTCGCGTAGCCGTAGGTTGCTGCCTCTCAGTTAGCTTGCGCCCAATCTCGCAAATGGTGTCAATAATCAATGTATGGAAACGGTGGTGGTTGACATGACATCGGAGAAGGAGAAGGAAAATGAAGGATCGAAACTCACGCAATGAATGATTAACCCCAGCCGAATAATCCCCCACACTCTCCGGCGTCCACTGCCCAATAAACACGCTTCCGGCATTCATGACCTTCTCAACCACACTCTCTGCATCTTTAAGCTGTAAGATCAGATGCTCAGGCGCATACTCATTGCTAATCCTCATAGCCTCATCAACATCTCTGACCAGCACAGTAACGGAATGACTAATTGCCCCCCGCACAATATCTACGCGCGGCAGAGCCATGGCTTGCTTGTGCACTTCGTCTTCGATGGCTTGCAGCTGGGCCTCGTTGAGATCAATAGCGATACAGACGACTTGGCTGTCGACACCGTGCTCGGCTTGCGATAGCAAATCGGAGGCTACGAACGCCGGATTCGCGTCCTTATCCGCAATGACGAGAACCTCTGACGGACCAGCGGGCATGTCGATGCTCACACCCGCATTCGTATCATTGCTCACGAACATCTTTCCCGCTGTGACGAATTGATTTCCGGGCCCGAGGATCTTATCGACCTTGCTCACGCTTTCCGTTCCATAAGCCATAGCCGCGACTGCCTGAGCGCCGCCTGCGAGGACAATACTCTCGGCGCCGACTTTGTGCGCCGCGTAGACGATTTCGGGCGTGATGCTGCCATCTGAGCGGGGCGGTGACGCGAGAACGATTTTCTTGCAGCCGGCGACCATGGCCGGGACACCGAGCATGAGGGCTGTACTGGGTAGGATTGCGGTGCCGCCGGGGACGTAGAGACCGACGCGCTCGATGGGGCGGGAGAATCTGCTACAAACAACGCCTGGCATGGTCTCGACTTGAAGGGATTTTTCTTCTTTTTGGGCGGCGTGGAATTTGCGGATGTTCTCGAACGAGATGTCGATTGCTTCTATCGTCTCAGGCGCAAGCTTCATCATCGACTCTGGGAATGGAGCTTCGAGGACTGGTGAGGTTAATGAAGTGGCTTTCTCAAACTTGTGAGTATAAGATAGGAGGGCTTTGTCGCCGTTCTGGCGGATGTCGTTGATGATAGGTGTGACTATTCCCATGATCGTCTCTGCAGACCTTTGTGAGGGCCGTCTTAGAGCGTCGGCAACATCCGCCTGGCTGACTTTGCTGACGTCTACTCGCTTCATTGTGATTCTTGAGGTGTCAGGGGCGGTGTGAGCCTCTGAAGCTGGAGCCGATGTCAATGGTGCCGGTGATTCCTTGGCAGCATCCTTAGCCTTCTCAGCTGTTTCGGTTGATATGCCTTCTTTCTTCGCCCACTCTCCTTTAGCATTTCCAGGTCTTCTCTTGACCTTTAGGCTCTTGGCATCCAAGTTCTTTTCGATGTCAGCAAGACTGACCCCTGCGCTGACAGCCTTGGTGAGAGCGAAATAGATCAAGTCAGCAGCCTCGAAGGCAACTTCGTCAGGAGTCTTCGCATCGCATAGTTCCTCGGCCTCTTCCATGATTTTGGCCCGTAGAAGTTTCTCATCTGAAAATAATCGTTTCGTATATGAGCCTTCCGGCGCCGATTGTTTTCTTGAAACTAGTGTCTGTTCTAACTTTCGGATGCCTTTCAGATCGCCGAAGCAACCAAACTGTTCCAAATGGCAGAATCTACCGGTCTGCTTCACGACGAACTTCAAGGCATCGTTATCGCAGTCCATCGATATTCTGACGAGCTCTTGCGTATCCCCTGAGCTGGCTCCCTTGTACCAGAGTCCTCTTTTCCGGCTTTGATATACGCCAGTCTGAGTTCTCAGTGACTCTGCCACGCTCTCTTCGCTGCTGTAGACCAGACCCAGTGCAATACCGCTCTCGTCGCAGACAACAGTGGGCAGAAGCTTGTCGGCTCTGTCACTTTTCCACGAGGCGGAGAAGAGCTTGGGTATGAAGAACTTTTTGTCGGCCTCATCTTTCTTGGTCGTTAGTTGAGTCGATGGTAGTACGGGGATGGCGTTGAGGTGCGAGCATATATCAATGAATTTTTCAAGCGTTGTTTGAGGAGTAGGCTTAATGAAAAGAGATGGTAGCTTTTCGACTGTCGTAGTCTGTAAATATCCAGACACATCACATTTTGTTTCATCAAAATCCTTTAGCAGCCACGTCTTTGATGTGCCAGAGATGTTGTCTAGGCTAGTCACGACGGGAGCCACTCTTTCGCCGAACTCAGTTAGTTCAGCTAACCTCTCGGGCTGAATGAAAACTTTTCTGGCGCCGTGATCCAATAGTGAGACGATGTCATCTCTTGATTCTAGGGCAGTGGCGTCAAAGAAGGTATGAAATTCGGCATTGTGCTGTGTTAATAGCTTGAGAAGCTTCTCGAGGCTCTTGGGGGTGGCTTCGAAGAAGATGCAGCCCATGCATGAGACCTCGTCGCGGCTCAGTCCTTCACTATTGGCGAGTCCCGGCGGGACAGCCACTGAGATGAGAAAGGGTAATGGAAGCGTTGTCTCCATATCAATTCAACGCGGTCAAGCATCAATTGTGACAGAAATAAAGATACATAAGAATAATCCGAAGAGAATTTTTTGAAAATTGCTTCGGCTTTGAGCAGTGACGTATCCTTAGTTCCTACATCGGCGTGCAGTTTTGCCTAGACTCAATCATTGGTGGGGTTGATTTTCATTTGAATAGCTGCCCCTCCATTTGTTCAATTCAGCCCCCACAAAGTGTATTATACATGACACTAAGATAAGATAGGATTAGCTTCCAAGACGACGCGCATTATGTAAGCTTAAGCTCCTGCGATCCAATACTGTACCAAGCAATTGTTGTCCAAAGCGCATTCAATTTACTTCCCATCGTATCATATTCAATACCTCGGCGATTTTATCAACACAGTCCTGCACAACTATCAACTCTGGATAAACATATCGTTTTGAAGATCTGATGTGACTTCATTAACCCTTCATTAACCAGGTACTCACTCTATTATTCATCGGCCTCGGCCGGGGATGGTCACACCTCCCGCCATCAGCAACCATTCAACCATCTCTCACTCCCCCTTACCGCATGGCGCATTCATCTGATGATTCTGTCATACGCATAACAATCAAAGCAGAATAACACAAAACACGTCATCCCAATACTCTAGTCGCCGTAAACAGGCGCGTAACACCCGTTGCATTCCTCAACATATCTTACCTGCCAATAAACAGCCGCAGTCTTTCATCCAGAATGTCCACCTCACAACCCAACGGCGTACCACCGCCGTCCTCAGCATCACAACCAGCCAGCAGCGGCACAACAACAGTTCCCAACACCCAAGTCACCAACAACCTAAACCACTCGATGACAACCGCAACCTCAGCAACGATGGCATCTCAGTCTCAAAACCCCAACCACCCCACCTCACCCACCACAGGCGGCGGCCCATCATCATCATCACAAGCCCCGCGGCCCCGCGACGCCCGCACAATCGAGCTTCTCCTAACCTCACAGGGCGTAACATCCTTCGACAGCCGTGTCCCCTTACTCCTTCTCGACTTCGCCTACCGACATACATCCTCGATCCTCCACGATGCTATCCACCTCTCGGGCGATCCCTACACGACACACGCCGGCGCCAAGCCCTCTGGTTCGAGCGGTGCGATACCTGTTGCGCCGCCCGGAGGCGACGCTTCTGTCTCCGCTAATGCAGTGAATATTGCTATCGCGAGTCGACAGGCTTACCAGTTCCGCGGTGGCTCGGGTGGAGGTGGTGGAGGAGGTGGCGGAGGAGGTTCAGCAGGTGGTGTAGGCGGGGGTGGTACGAGCAAAGAGTGGCTGCAAGAGTTAGCCCGTGAGCGCAATCGTATCGCCCTCCCCCGCGTCCTAGCCAACGAGTGGGGTCTGCGCCTCCCCAATGAGCGTTTCGTCCTCAGTGGTCAAAACTGGGGATTAAAAGACGAATTAGACGGCGGCGAGGATACCGAAGAAGACGACGAAGATGATGATACTACTATGAATGGTGCAGAGGGGAAGAAGGATGGAGAGGGCAATAAAGGAGGAGATGGGAAAGAGGGAGAGGGTGGAGGAGGATTGGATGAGTACCTTGGTGATGATCTCGCCGAGGAGGAGGAGGATGAGGAGGATGAGGAGATGGAGGGAATGGAATAGAACTCCGGTTCCGTTTCGGCTGATGATGCCGCTGATTGGTCTTCTGGTGTTCCTCTCGCTGACTATATATTTGACGATGAGGTCTGGTTTTCGATGGATCGGTGACCAGCACCGCACCCTGGCTGCCTACTACCTACCTACTAACTACGCCGGACGTCATCTACCGTAGATGGATCTGTCGATTATGCGTGCGCACTCCTCTCTCTCTTCCTATCTCAACCCCGACTTTCGACCCCGAAACATCAACTACACAAAATTCCTTCACCGAAGTTTCTCAAGGAGACATCACTTTACCTTTCATCACTTTCGATACCCCAAAACACGATTGTACGCCAAACCCAAAAGACTCTCTTATCCGCGTACGTATGTATGCCGTCGCTCATCATCGACACTATTGATATGCAAAGAGGCACGAGCCACATACACCCCTTTCGATGTCCAGATGGAACCCATTCCCGAATTGTTGTACTGTACACTGTACATTACATACACCGACTTCTCACTCAGGCACTACGCAAGGCAGACAAGATGCAAACACGGGATGCTCGCCCTTGAGATACGCCAATACGCAACTCAACAAAATGGAAATTTTCACACAAGGATCCATAGGCGCACGCAGAGAAAAGAGAGTAGTAGTGTAAACTGAATAAAGTGGATGAAACAATTCTCACATTCTTTCGATTTTAACCCGACTGTGTATTGTACAACCCGTTATCTGAACATGCCTCTCCCTCCTACTACCCTACCCTACCCTACTAATTGTTCCCTGACCTCATCCCGACTCCACACTGGCAAATACGGAAGAAACATAATAATAGCAAGACCAAAGGCAGCAAAAGTCAAACAGGTAGTGAAAGACAGAAAAACTAAAACTCCTTTCGCTATGCAGTATGTATGGGTTTTTCGAGAGACAACATGTTTCTTCTCCTTATTTTTGGTAGTCGGGTGTCTTTGGGCTGGTTGGTTGGCTGATTGGCGGATCGGTCAGAGTGCTCTGGGAGACCAGGTCTGTATAAGATAGATAGACAAGACACAAGACAGATGTTAGACAGATAGTCAAAACAGTCGCTCATGTCAATGCCAACGCCAAAGGGAGCACCTGAAATGTCGTGCCTTGCCACTCGTTGTCCATGCTGTTGGTTGTTTGATCTCGCGACGTCAGTTGGACCGACCCAGTGACCGTTTGATGTATTGTCGGGCAGGTCGGAGTAGAAGTTGCTTCAGTATGTCGGGAGCTGCAACCTCTGCGAATGCATACAGTCTGGCCCTTTCCACACACTCCAATCCAGCAGTTATCCGTGCCGCCTCGTATCGTCTCATCACCCTTAAGTATACCTATACCCAACGGACGGCGAGTCACGCCTCTCAACCCTTCTTCACAAGACCGAGGTCATTAATCCCCGTGATCAACTGAGCCGAGATATCAGGAACGGCCTTAACGACTCCCTCAACCGGCTCCTGAACATCCTGAGGAGCATCTACTTCATCCTCGCTGTCGTTTCCACCCTCTTCTTCCTCATACTCCTCATCCGCATCCTCAGTCCTCTCAAAGATGCGTGAATCAATCATATCGTCGCCCTCGTGATCACCGCTCAGGATACTTCCGCCAGCGTCGTCTTCCTCATCTTCATCGCCTCTGGACAAATAACTATCGCCCATCTGGCCAAAATCCTCATCATCTTCCTCTGCATACTCCTCGCCTTCAGACTCACTGCCGGAAAAAGCGTCCAATTCTAGGGGTGTATCCCGCCAGTACGTGAAGTCGGTATACTCGACGCCGCCTCCTTTGACCAGGGTGCTGACGGGAGGGAAATAGTGATCCACCACCTCTCCCATGTTGACATAACTCAGTTTCAACTTATTCAAGCTTAGTAGATCCAACGAGACTTCGGCATTGGAGTTGATAGTGAAGATACGGTTTCTTGGCACGTCTACCGTTCGATATGAGATCTGATCTGTCAGACGATTTCCAAATCCCGCATAGAAGCAGTGATTTTCTGGCCCGTAAAGGCTGCGAATGTCCCGTAGCGTGGCCATCTTAAACACGTGGGGTTTCCGCAAGTACACCTCGCGTCGCAGGGCAGCCATGGTTCGGTCTGGGGAGAGGATGGTGGGGCCTTTGGGAAGGCGAAATCCGTCCTGGACAATCCCGTTTAGGTATGTCCGTGTCATGTCAGCTTGTCCTACTGACCGACTTGTCAGATACATTATGTTATAACCATTGGCGACGATGTCGCTATAGAGTTTAGCGACTCCTGTGTGAGTCCAATCACGGCCGATCATGTTTAAGACGTGGCCGAGGGCATCAGATTTCGTTATCGTGCCATCAATATCGGATATGACGACTGGAGTATCGTGTCTCCACAGATACATCTGGGCACTACAGGTTGCTCGGTTCACTGTGAAACTCATCGTGTTCTCTCCTGGCTTTAAGTCGAGAGCCTTCAGCTGATCACTAGTCAAGCGAAGGGTTTTGGCATACTGCTTCTGATACTGGTGGCGACTCCTGGAAGAAGCTGATCCCGGAGTGGTTGGGGGTGTATGTACCGATCCGTGACCAACATCAGACTCACTGCGCCGATGGAGGGGACCACGGGAGGAAGAGGTTGTGGAGTCATCACTGGCGTAACCAGGGTCGGATACGGCGTCAAGAGGCAGAGTGGGTGACGGTCTGAACGACGCGACCGTCTTTTCCATGGCTGCTTCCTTGGCCTCTTCACTGCTATAGATCCAGAGGTTGCCCTCCTCGTCCATGCCGAATAGGGCGCCAATATCATAGTCGCCCTGCAACTCCTCGGACAATATTCTACGAGCAAGGATCTCTGCCTTGATGGCATCTTCCTCGCTCGCTTTATACGATGTCATATCCAGCATCAAATCACCTGTAGGTGTGACACGAGTGGGAATATCGACGGCCGACAGCTCTTGAGAGAGGGTCATGGCACGCTGGAGGGCCTCGCGCAAAGCGACGGGGGGTGGACTGCGCGAGCGCTGGGAAAGAGGTGGATTGTCATCGTATGCCTCATCGTTGGATTCGCCATGTTCACTGGTGGTTCTAGCATTGGTTGGCAAGAGCGGATCGCTGGGAGGAGACCGAC
Source organism: Xylariaceae sp. FL0255 (assembly GCA_022578795.1). Lineage (NCBI taxonomy): Eukaryota > Fungi > Ascomycota > Sordariomycetes > Xylariales > Xylariaceae > Xylariaceae sp. FL0255. The sequence goes on along the minus strand of MU388975.1, from coordinate 47,253 downwards.
GAGGTTCGGCCCAACCCAGGGACACTGGCCGTCCCGATTCTAATATGGGAGAAGAATTGATAGGCGCTGCGGTGGCTGAAGACAGCAGTAAGTTAGCATAACAGCCAGCATATTGTTATGAGATGGAACATAAGAGCAGACGGACCTGAACGCAATTGATGAGCTGGAAGAACCGTCGGCCTTGGGCGTGTCGTCGTGGAATCTCTCCTCCTTACTACTTCGCCGTCTAGCTGTAGTAAATCGGGCTCCTGGAGGTCATTGGAGGGGCCAGAGGGTTCGGGACCTAATAGAGGACTACCAGCGGGTGAGACGAGTGGAGAGGTCTGCAAGCTCTGGGGGATCGTATCGGAGGTCTCAAAGACAAAGAAGGCCTCTCCTCCCTCGCCAAGCTTCATGGCATATTCTTGCTTGTGGCCATTGACGCGGAACTCGACCTTCTTCTCAAATGGGCGCAAGAGGGAGAATTTGCCGAAGCGAACGTGGAAGGGCGAGCAACATAGTTCGCCCTCTTCGTTCTCGACGACAATGACATCGATGGCGCCACTCAGGGTGGCGGGGTTGATGGAGTTCCAGGCGGTGGAAACGGAGTCGCTGATGTTCCGGACGTATTGCATTGTGTCGTGTAGTGAATAGGGAGAGGAAGAGGGAATGGTGGTCCTCAGACCGTTGGAACTAGTTCGTTGTAAAGTCGCACTGGTGGATTGTTGGGTATAACGGACGAAGATTTGAACTGATGAGTAAATGTAGCTAGAATAAGAAGAAGAAGCGACAAGGGTGGCGAGGATCTTTGCGTCTTCACGGCGGCATGCAACCAGGAATGCGACGGCGGGTTTGGGGGATACGTTTTGGATAGGGTTTGCGTGGCGTGACTCGACTCTCTTTTTCTTTTTTGTCTTTTTTGTCTCTGTAAAGCAAGATGGAGAGCAGGAACAGAAGAGTCAAGATTATTGTTGGTAAGTGAGTTGTTTCTGGGGGAACGAGAGACTGGAATGAAGGAATAATGCGGTCGATCATGCGAGTAATAAAGTGAAGGTCATGCGCGGGCAGTAACGATGCTTGTTGGGCTGAGTATAGCCTATCAAAGCTGTCCTTCGTCAGCATTTTAGGTCGCTGTTACCCCTGTACATCTTTTTTTGATGGGGGAGTGACGTAGCTCCTAGCTCCACGCTATCTACCTATCCGGACCTCAGCGGGATCCCAATCCTCGGCCGGTAAGAATCCTCGCTCATGAGCTACCATCAAGGACAAGACATACATGACAATGAATTGACTTTGTCAAATGACTCGAAAAACAGAATCAGGACACATAGTCTAATCTTTTCAATTTTATTCATTTTACGCAGGTTGTCTCCTTTTCTCAACTTACCCGTCTTCTTGCACTTTGTTGGGAGCAGCATGCTGGTATAAAATGATCCTGCACCAATACCGTCAGCGCCGAGTTCACATGAGGCTTCGGCATAACACGCTATTGGATCCTTCTTGATCCCCGAGAACTCCCCGCTACAAGAAGAACGTCCGAATACGGCATGTCCCATCCCGAATAGTGAGTGCGAACGACCTCGACACGTTTTTTTGACAGGCGGCTATTCTTAGCTCTTGGAGTTGTTGGGTAATGGAAAATGTACAGTAGTAAGTGAAAATATAGGTAAGTGTGATAGGCTGATTGCATTCTTCCTCTATTACCTCGATTACCTACTCGCCTTCGATACTGCCTTCATAAATGTAGGTGTTCATCTGAAATCTTTTTTCCACTCTAACCAACATGCACTCAAACTCTCGGACGTCACGATTCAGTACACTACTTCTTCAGGAAGGAGCACGTGTTTCAGCTTTTCTAAAAGCAGAGGAAAGAAACAACGTGAGTCCCATAAAAGACCCGCTATCCGGCATTTATTCAACCCTTTTTCGAGGTCTTCGGAGAAACCTGCCGTTTTGCTGCTCCTGCTTGACATGTGATATGTGATAGTCAGGTAAGCCTCCAAGAGCTGCAAGGCCCCTGATTGGGTCATGGCTGCAATGAATAAACCTGCTGCTTACGAAGTATCATGTGTCAGAGGCACATCGGCATACAAGAACGAGAAAAGACTGCGTCACTGGTTTTGAGATTGCTCTCGATGCGCTGCCAGTCCGTCTAACGTTATCACAGATATAAAATGTATCAAACCTGTGTTTACCTCGCAGCTGCACCCTTAAATCGTCCGTGTGAAATAAAATGCTCCCTTCATCTCCCAACCCGGAATGTCGTCCGGCTTCGGGGACCATTTCGTCATCCAGTTATACGCAACAGGATCGTCATCCGGCATCTCATGCGGCTCATGACCCGGGCTGTCGCGCACTTCACAAATCGTGATATTGATAGGGAGCGCTTCAATAAACTTGGGCCAACCAAATCCTCTCGTGGCGAGATAAAGTTCAGAGAACTCAAGTCGCTTGAGACTCGGCTGGGCATTGATGAACCGGAGGAGTGCAGGCGTACTGAGGATCATCCCTCGCAGGAAAAGGTACTCCAATTTCGGAAACACCAATGGCGATTCGTCTTCGACGTCCCCCAGCATTTTCAGCAGGGAGTGTGCACCCCGATCGCAAAGATGCGGCCATTTGCCTCCCGCACCTAGTGAAAGCCGTTGCAGCATTGGAAGCGCACACTTGAAGACCTTGAGCATCACCTGCGAGGTCTGCGCTTGTTCATTTAAGCTTTCGATATGGATCATGTCCAAGGATAGTTCACGTAAGCCGGTAAAGAGATAGCGCGTGGCCGGGGTGTCGTGAAAATGTTCAATGAAGAACTCGATAACGTGCAAGGATCGAATGTGCCGCCCAGCAGCCTCTAAAGCACGAGCCAGAATTCCAGTCATAAAGACAGATTTGAAGCTACCCCGGCGTAAGACATCGACTTGGTAAGAGCTAGGAACGATCCTCAAGGTTAGTTCGTTATTACCATTCTGCCTCCACGGGGAAGATGACGAGACTTCTCACTTGCAAGACTCCGTGCCCGGCCAAGTGGAAAACTCCCACGGTCTCACTTGGATCTTATCCAAGCAGTTCATGCCCTCAAACATACTCGCTAGCGCAACGACTATTTCATCTTCATTGGCCGTCTGCGTTGCCATCTTCTCCGCCCATAAAGCCTCGGCAGCTTCTATAGCAGCAGCCTCTCTCTCAGGGCGCTGCTCTCGACGCTGAATCAATCTCTCCATGGCCAACTCATATACGTCTACATCATCATCATCATCGGGCGTAGTGACGGAGAAATTTGATAGATTTGACCCGCTGTCATCGTCTTCGTCACGGCTCTCGTTATCTATGAATGCGTAGATTCCTAGATTGTGCTCCCTTTCGATCACATTATAGTCCAGATCGGCCTCGTCCGGAGGCTCGTGCATCTCATTCTCCAGTAGCATCCGATAATCCTGCCAGAAGCCTGTGACAAGCCATTAACCAATGACTCCTACCAGAAATTCCCTGATAGCACACAGGAGCACTAGGACTCTTTTTGAGTCAAAAGGTGCAGATTTACCATCACGATAGTAAGCCGGGTCAAAAACGAAAGTCTTCGTATACCCATGAAGCCCCAGCTCCATAATTTCCTTGATCGTCTCACTCAACTGGCTGAAGTCGGCGGTCTTCTTCCGACCAGCATAGTCTGTCCGACCGAATTTGCTCGGCGTGACTATGTGCTCGGCGTTCGGGCCAAAATTCCAGGCGATCGACTCATCCTGCGGACGGCCGGAGAAGCGTAGGATCTCAAAGAGGGGCCGCGAGGTGACCACCGCCCAATCATGGTTCACAAAGCGGCGACATACCAGGTCGTCGGGGTAGAGGAAACTAGCGATTCTGGATTTGAGTTCTAGTGGTAGAGAGGACAGAGACGCCATTGGAAGTTTGTAGTGGTGTTTGTGATAGGATTCATGAATGATTTACTAAGGGTTACAAGGAAACTCCTGCCAAGGAGATCCGATATTGCCAGCTGTTTACGGCTGCAAGTATCTCGCTCAAGGACCCTGGCATTGATAAACGATTGATGCGACTTTGTAAGTGCATCTCAATGTCGGTAGAGTGTAAATAATATCTGGAGTGCTGTAATCTAATACTTTGCTCCTGATTTCGAGACCTGTTGCTGTATGACCGGAGCGTGGTGTAGTGTTAATAGGAGCAAGAGAGCCTTTGACGCTCAATAGATCCCTTCCCCCTTGGGTATATCCTTACATGTATTAAAGTGCGGGACTAACAGCCAGTAACCTTGATGAGGAAACATCAAAACCAAAAATGAATGTTACACGTAGGCGAGTGTTCAGATCACTGAATATGCTTCGTCCGAGCAGAGAATCGGACTGTGCAGTTTGGAGCGCATCACTGATCATGGGAATGCGAATTATACGACGGGACGAAGAATAGCCACACTAGATTCGGAATGCCTGTCACTCACGCGGCACGCCCTTCGGAAAACGCAGGTGCGCAATTCAATTCAAATAGGCTGCACTCTCGCAGCTGAAAACGATCCAACATTTCCAACCTCCTGGCAACCAGACTCCTCGCAAAAACAGCTTTTTTGAAAAGATCTAAAGTCTCGCTTTGAGCTGTCCTCATCAAGTAGAGAGTAGAAAGAAAAATGGACTCAATCTTCGCAACACTGCGGTACCTCCGCCTCAAGATCTTAATCTCCCTAATCCGACTCCTCGTGCGCCTCTTTGCGCCCCGCATCCGCACCAACCCGGATGCGGTCCTACACATCCCCTCACGCGACGCGGGCCGCCCCATCACGGTACATGTCTACAACCCGCCGGACAACCACGACCAGACCCCATCATCCAACCCAACCCCTAAACCTGTCCTGCTAAATTTCTACGGCTCAGCGTTTACCCTTCTCTTCTTCGGCGCCGACGAGGGTTACTGTCGAGGGATAGCCCGTCGCACAGGCTACGTCGTTTTGGACGTTGAGTACCGCCTTGCCCCCGAAGCACCGTTTCCCGGCCCAAATGAGGACGTCGAAGATACCGTGAGATATGTCCTAGCGCGGCCCGAGAAATATGATCGGAAACGGCTTTCGGCCTCGGGGTTTAGTTCTGGCGGCACGTTGGCGCTCGTTGCGCCGCTTTTGTTCCCCACGGGGACCTTCGAGAAGGTGATTGCGTTTTATCCGTCTGCGAATTTGGTGGCGGATCCAGCGGATCGGAAGCCTCCGGTTGAGCCGCCGGAGGGGACACCGAGTGGGAGGGGACCTGCGGCTTGGACTAGGCTGTTTCGGGAGGCGGTGTTTTTGAATGGCACGGACCCGAGGGATCCGAGGATCAGTCCTCTTTTTGCTACAGAGAGTCAACTGGCAGCTCATTATCCGGAGAACTTATTGGTGATCACGGGCGAGTATGATAGCTCAGCGCTCGATGCGGAGAAATTCGGGAGGAATGTTGAGGCTGCGGGGAAGAGGGGTGTGGTTGTGAGGCGGATGGGGGATTGCATACACGGGTTTGATAAGAAGGAGGAGTACAAGGATGCTAAGGAAGAGAGTTATGCGCTTGTTGTTGATATGTTGCTCAACAAGTAGGTTAGGTTTTTGCTTGCCTGCCGGGGTCAATTGGAGAGGGAGCCGGTTGAATGGTATGGTCGTGTGCTACGTTGTTGTTTTGCGAGCAGGGATACCTACAAGCCTATTCATCCCTTTTTAATCAAAATATTCGTTCCCTCAACTGTGTCGCGGTTTGATTCTTCCCAGCTAACTCACAAGCTGGGTACACTTGGCCAACGGACTCCGAGCTTCGAAGTGAAGAATGGGCCAATTCCCGGGTAGTAGCTGTCAACGAGGAGACACGAAAGTCCTCCATAGATGAACATCAATCCTGAAGAATCTTCTAGTTGAGTATAGGCTGTTGTATTCGATGTTGGTCAATATTTCTGTGCATCAACTAAAGCCTCGAAGGGAGTTATATGGGCCTCTTCCGGCTGAATGCACTGACATTCCTGGTTTGCATTGGCTGAACATGCCAGTGATGGTACGTATGCGACGAATAAGAAAATTCGATGGAATTGGTTGAAGTGGTTCAATATTAGATTCTAAGTGAGTGACTAAGTAAGGCAAAGTGTTCGTAGAGTGAAGAGGGACTGGAGTAGGCCAAAAAGAAAGTTCAGAGGAACCTGGGAATAGAATCCCAAAACAAGAAAGAGTCCCCATGTCCAAAAGTAATGAGAGTAGCCAGAGAACACCAAAAAAAAGGAAAAGTTTGGGTGAAGCTCGCATATAAGAAAAAGCTTAGTGCTGAGCAGGAAAGGGCGCGACTTGAGAAGAACACTGAGTAGAGAAATAAGGGAAAACAAAAGGAACGAGCAGCTATCAGCCGCCGACGTCGGCTCAACACTTCATTGCCAAGGAGATATTTCTAGATAATTATATCCAGTTGTTAGCGGAACGTCAAACAGAGTAAGTGAAGCTGATGAAATGCCTACCATACGCCATCACGTTGGGTGCATGGAGGTTGTGAAATGTTATTCCGACCTAGTCAAGCATCTTTATATATGCATTCTCGATGTGAGCTGTACTAGTCAGCGATAGAGCTTTCAAGTAACAAACATCGTACTTTCGGTGAGTAGGGACTACATACTGAGTTGTTTCCTGGCCGGTTGACTCGTAACCTTGATGGTTGTATTGGAAAAGCATTCGCCGCAATGGTTCATGTTACTGTCATAGACGTGCGCCATAAGCTTCAGATCCGTTCCGAGTGCAATATGCTCGGGAATCTTGATTCCGCTTAGGCCTCCTATCAAGTGGTATTGTGATATGTGTGGATTCCACTTCTTCGCTAGATCTGTCGAGCCTATCGGGCATTCTTTGCCGTTGGGGTTTGTCCCATCTGGTAGGACGAACCACACGAATAGCTTGAAGGTGAGTCCGTTGTCAGACGGAGTTCTGTGCCGAACAACAATTGAATTTTCCCAGACAGTACCCGGTGAGCCCTCTTCTGGTGGCTCGACCATGAACACGGAATCTTTTGGCATAGTCGGCCGGTGGAGGCTTATTGAGACCGGCTGAGATGGCTGAGATGGCTGAGATGAGCTTCTGAGCTTATTAGCTCTTGTATGTGTGACCACGGTGGTAAGATGGCAAACACGACTGAGATCGTCGAGTTTTCGAATGAAGGAAGGAAACGTCATCGATGGGATCGAACGGTAGGCTTTCGACTCGATGGCAACAACATATTTGTATCCATCGTCGACTACGCAGAGGACAAAGAGCTTTCGCAGGAATGGCATTCCATGTTTTTGGTTTGTGGGCTTGAGGGATTACTAGACGAAAACGAAAGGAATGCGCATGTTGGAATGGCGAAGGATTGCGCCGGCGTGCCATGGTGATCCTCTTTGTTACGAGGTTGGAGAAACTCTCTTCCACAAACAAAGAATCAAAGAGTGGTGTAGACAGAATTATCTAGGGAAGGGCTATGTTCATCGCGGAGATCGGTGCGGGACGTGACGGAATGTAGATGTTGTTAGACCTCGGTCGTAGGATCGCCTAGGGGTCAGTAGATAAAGTATCACATGAGAAAGGCTTTCCACAGGAACAAACAGCATGGAGGTATTTATAATCAGGGCTACGTTGGCATGAAGCAATACTGCCCCGCGTTCTTTATCCTGAGCAAAAATTCCAAGGAGGAGAAGGGCCTTCGGCTGGAATTTAGAAAATGAGGCAAGAAAATGGGTAGCAACCGGGTACACGGAAATTAAGAAGAAACGAACCTTGCTTGTTTGCAGGACTCTCTTCTTCGTCCTTTTGTTTTGACACAGACCTGGCTGCCAAAGCCACTTCGGCATTGCTTAAGTAGTCATAATCCTGTTGGATCTTCAACTTCGGCTCTTCCTGTTTTCTGGAAGCTAACAACTTGAATGATCTGCGAGGACAGACTGGAGTCACGTGTTCTGCCCTAAGTAAGATAGATTTGTACAGTGGAAACGGAAATAGCGTGAATCAAGAAACTTCGGCTATTCAGTACTCGTAAGAATGCACGGTGGATTCGTGCTTATACTAGGCCTTTAAGAGTTAAAATGTCACAGAATTACGTCCACATCATCAGGCTAAGTATTAGATCAGCCGATATAAATTCGACGGGCATTTCACTGTTCGATGTGTCACTGGTGCTGAGACTGGAAACATTTGGGCAAGAACATGCTTTTCCAGTGAACATCGGCATAGTCGAGTCAATACCGCTCCTCTGAATTGAATATCGGTGGCGTCTCGAGTGTTATCCCATTCGTAGCTTTTACATAACTGCTCAATGTGCTTGAATCACTCAATTCATCTCGTGATTAGGGGTGGACAGGTGTCAACAGTGGATGACCAGTGTCGGCGGCGCAGAAATACTACTCTGAATCATATTCGAATCGGCAGAGAAATCACGCAGTCTGTTGTCGGCGATCCTACTGAGTATTGGTGCTTTCGTGAATCACTGTCCTCGTGACTGTCCAAAATTTTCAGGCTGCTAGAGCATTTAGTCTTCCAAATCATGCATAGTTTCCATATCCTACGCGACTGAGAATAGGCACTGCCCGGGGTTCATTAAATGGTGTTATGACTCGGTAACCTACGCAAATACGTAACAGGAGACTCTTGTCTTCTATCTCGCCCAAATTTCAATTGACGCCCTGAACCATGTCGTGAGAATCCTTCATTGACTTTCTATTTGGTTAGGCGAGCAGAGCCTCATGGACTACGGGTCTCGGGCCTCTTTATATCCAGTTGATATACTAAAGAACCCATACAGGTTACATAGGGAAGCCATTGTCTAAATCTTAGCATCATATGCATAGAAATTCTCTTTTATGACCTGAAGATAGGTTAACCAGGCTGATTCCAGCAGTAAGGATTGTATGCTTATTGACACGTGTCTGAGGTAACAGTGACTAGGAAGACAGGGTATACCCATAAAACTGCATTGAGTGGTACTGTTACACGACATAGGGCAATCGGACTGCAAATGGAAAAGAAAGTACGAGATGAATTTACACAAAATTTTAAAGAAGTACGAAAGAAATAATGCCTACTATATCACAGTCAAATCTGTACACCGGATTAATCATTGTCGATTCGGAAAAGGTTGCCAATAATAAGCGCAGGAGGCGGGGTGGATTCTCTAGATTATGAATCACAGATATATTAGATGCGGTGACATCTAATATTCGTAAGTTGTGATAAAAGCATGATGCATAGTTCTTCTCTTAGTTATATTCTCAAATAGATCATCATGTCTACTATGCCAGACTCTCCCCGGTCTGCTTTTTTAATTTGCTGGTCACTATTGTTAATCTGCAGCAGCATTCATCTTTACTGTTGTACAATTTCGGCTCAGAATGAGATGTTGCATTGTAAACATGCAACCTAGATTGAAGCAAAACTTTTCCAAATATCCACTGACTCACGCGCTCTGCACTGACTTTTAATATCTGGTTGAAAGTGGTAAATGATATCAATAATAGCATGAGCACCCTGGAAGTCAGATGTTTTACAGATGATGCAAGATGAACAGTGACTCGAAAAAGTTCTCCATTCATCCGACCTTTCCTCCGGAAATGGCTATTTCATAAAGTGCTAACATCCTGATTCTGGTTACATTTTGTTCTCCACCATCACTTCGCGGATCTCAGGTGTTACTAATAGTCTGCGTTCCTTGACGTGCCTTTACTCACCTTGCCTCAGCTCTCCGTAACCAAGGTTGCTCCCGACTTCCCTATCAATTCCCAAGGATCTCATTTTCGGTCCAGCTCTTTAGTACACTTTCTCTATCTGGTCTCTTCTACATCCCGTAACGCATCAACATGGCCTCTTCAGCGCGATGTCTGTTCTCGTCCCTTCTTCTTTTGCTCCTGCTCGCCTGGAACGTTTCAATGGGATTTGCACAGATGTGCGATGGCGATGTGAACGAACCCAACGACCCATGGCCGACCGGGGTTGCACCTGGTATGGGAGTTGAGTTCGAAACCCAAGGTTTCACTCTGAATTCCAGGGGTGTTCCGCTGGATGAGATTTACGACATGAAGTTCTCTCAGGTCTATAACAGCGATGGTTCGGCAAGAGCAGGTCCTAACTTCAAGCTGACTGTGGACTCGTCGCTTAATTCAGCCAACACATTGTCACCTGAGTACATCATCCTAGGTCAAACGGCCAAAATCAGCACCGGAGCTGTCTCTGCTGCAGCTGCCGCGGTATATGAGGACTTCGTGAGTTTAATAACGTCTATGGACACGATCACATTGACGTACTGATCTGATATGGATCTCAGCTTGATTGGAAACCCAACGTGATGACTCCTCCAATGAAAGTAGGAGAGGAATACGACTACAAGTGGACTGCCAGCGGGTCTACCACATTCCCTCTAGACGACTACGTTTGGGATATGCAAGTCACCGTGCCTATGCCTCTCGAGGCTGTCTGTGATGTCTTTGCGGATGCGAACACACTAAATAACGGATTAGGCAGCCCGACAAATTATCTTCTCCCAATTGCCGACGGTAATTACGACTGCCAGAATGACTTACGCAGGGCCAGATTTCTTTCAATTCGTGGCCGGCCTGACCAACCCCGATAAAGACGTGATGGCCTTCTTCTCACTGATCCTCACATATGTGAAGAACGCTAGGAAAGTTAACAAGAGTCCTAAGCTGAACAGCAGCATCATGCCCAGGACTGACTTCCTGACAATATTCAAATTAGTTCAACCAAAGCTGGCTAGCGTGTTGACAGACAGTGATTCTCTGTATCAGATAGTCAAGCAGCTTGCTTGCTGGAACTGGAACTCTGGACAGGTTATGTACGTCTCTGAAGTTTTATCCACTTGAATTTCTCTTCACTTCTTTGCTGATTATAATTCAGGCTGAACCTCAGATATTGCTCTGCAAATTCGAATCCGTCTCTTGCACCAACACCAAATTCATATATGGACACTGTTCAGTACTCTACCAACGACGGTGACACAATGTCTATCATGGACTGGATAAATGGAATTCAAAACCCTGGGCCCGATGGTGATTTACTGAAAAATTTCGACGTCAATTTCGATTCCCAGATCGGAGGCTTTGGAAGCCTTGTGGAGAATATCCTGAATACTAATACACCAGTTCCACTTTTCGAGTTCCGGGATCTTCTCCGGATAAGCGCAAGCGCTTTTCAGCCGTCCGTTGAGAACGTGGAGAATCAAGTGATCAATTACCACCGGACTTATGCTACGGTGGCAGACAAGAATAAGCGCATGGGACAGATTCAGGCCAAAGCCCGAGCACCTTATCGACACCTTCTCGCAAGGCAAACTACATTTGATTGCTGGTCTTCTACTTCAGAAACAGTTGTGGCTACGCCAACGCCTTCCACGCCAACGTCGTCTACGCCGATGGTCACCAGCCCACCATCGACCAGTACGATTTCCTGCGACATTTATGGTCAAAACCCTGATCAGGGTATAACCAGTGCGTACTGCCTTTGCGAAGGCTCAATCACTGCTCCGCTTCAGCTGCCTCCGTCGAGCATTCCCATAACGGATGAGGATATGAGCTGCTATTACACCACAGCACCGACGTCAACGGCAACGATCACACGACCTACGACAACGTGGACTGACGCGTGCTCGGCGTGCACACTAGTTGGCGGTGTGGCTGATTCCGCGACGTGCACAAGTGTATCCGGATGTGTGGCACCACCTACGGCGACTGCGAGCGTCTATCTTGCTGTCAACAACACTATATCCGTGGGCACGGCAAACAGCGCAGGGAGGAACGTGACCTTCTTACAGAACATTATTAACAACATGACGGCTCTTTGCACTGGAAACTTCGTGGGAGCCTACTGCAATGCAAGTCCCAACGCCTACACCATACCCGACATCAACACTTTGGTCGGAGTTGGGAGTGACACCGAGGAAGATACCATTGAACTGGGATTCACGATCCCAGTAAGCCAAGTCAGTAACCAGAATCTTGCAAAGTGGATGCTGGCAACCGGTCTGGTTGGTTGGCAACAGGCAGTTGGTCAAAGTTGTTTCAAAGTTGGGTACACAATCATCGTCAATGATGGGACCGACTGTGATAGCGTCCCGCCGCTCAGAAAGCGGGACTTGAACCTCTTAGAAGTAACCAGAATCCAGAGAACCACCCCAGCCTTCAGTGCGGGAGTATTGGAAGAGCGCCAGGGCGAAGGCGTTCCCCCTCAGGAGCCAGAATGCAATCTGGTGGCCACTTTGTGTTCTGGGCCGACTTCATTTGGTACGTATCCTACTATTGCCTACCGCTTGCCAAGCTCCCCACTCCCTCGATAGGAACCTTATAGCTGATTTTTAACAACCCAATTGTTACAGTGGTTACACAAGGCGCCAACATAATCGAAGTTCAAATTGGCCTCGTAGAGCAGAAGAAATCGGCATGGGACGAGTTTATCTGTGAATTTATAGTTGACGTTCTTGACGAGCTGGCACTTGTGGTGGAGGCTGAGCAGCCTGAATTACTAGCTGGTATCACTGCAGAGGATATCGATTTCGAGATGCTTTGCCAGGACTTCCTGTAGCCTATATCGCAGTCATCAGAACGAGGGATATCTACCTCCTTCTTGTGGAAGTGCTTTACCCGGCATGTCTGATGAGATGCGCTGCTTTGCTTTAGATGCCCACCCCTCTGTGATGGGGCAAATAGCTGCTAGAGGACGATAGCAATCAAGATCAATTTTCTTCCTAGACGGTGTCCGGTCATTACATGACATCGCTGATGACTCAATGCCTCCAGTCTGTGCCAATGATGATACAAATACTGTGATACCTAGAGTATTTACGCTGATTGTGTTTTTAAGCCAGTAAATCCACCGCGCATCCATCTCATACAAGAGTGATGCATGAAGTAATAGTCAAGTCTCATTGTGGCACACTCCGGAGGTCAGTCTCAGACCTGTCGGCCAATTTGGATGCCGCATTCTGTGGTGGAACTTCTTTGACGGTGCGGAACGGCGACTGTGTCCAGAATTCATGACCATAGCATCCCACGAATTGCCGTGATTCACGATAGCTCCAAAAACCATACCCAGGTAGATACGTCTACCTATTTTTGAGGTTGAAACAATGTACATGTTAATATCTTGATGCCATACTGTAGGTACCTCTGATTCTAGCTTCAGTGGCTCATCGGACGCGAAAGTGGGTCAGTGAACCCATTGAATAGGGGGGCTAAAATTGGAAAGAGGTTTCACGGGCAAGCTTCACACACATACCTGACGTCCTTGCACGGACATAGACCCAGAGCTCGTATTCCACCCCCAAAAAACATCAAAACATCAAACACACAATCCCTCTTTCCTCTCTGCGCACTTTGCCTCATTGTTTTTGTGGTAAAATACACAGCCCCTGCAACAAAATGAAGGAGAAGACGCCACCCGTTATGACCGCACCGCCAGAGGTCGTGGTGCACGTATTCTCTCATCTCCCATCACTCACTTCTGTTCTCTCCCTGGCGGGAACATGTCGCAGCTTGCGCGTGATCTGGCTGGAGCACGCCGCCCACATTTTCAAGCATGTCGCGCCGACGGATATCGAGCAGTTTCCGGCGGCCGCAGCTTTCTTCACTAAACAAATAGCCACCACCGCTTTGAGGAATGACGTGCGACAGAGTCAAGGTCAAGATCGAGTTTGTAGTATCGGTGCATCAACAGAGTTCACCCACTCCCGCGGCACCACACTGGCAAACGTGACTGCGGACGACGTAAGATGCATGATGCGGAACGCACGAAGGGCAGAGTTCTATGCTGACAAATTCGGAGCTGAAGTGGCCGCCGAAGTCCCTGGTATGTCAAAGTCCGCACACTGACGATTATTTTCCCGGCGCCCATTGCAAGTGAAGACCGAGATTGGGTTATGCGAACTACGTACATCCGTATCTCTTCTTCTATGTTGAGCAATAACTGAAACATAGCCTGCATCCACCTCTTGCGCAGTCTAGTATCTAAGAGCACTGACACTTCCTACCAGACTGCAATGACTACCCATACGATTTTACGCCAATGCGTCACGAGGAGCATCCACCATACCTGACGTCGACCGAAAGGGCTCGCTTTCTGCGGGGGTACTATCGTCTCAGAAGCCTCCTGCTGCTTAAAGACGCCACTGCCCGCAGGAAGGTGTATTCAAACTGGACAGCCTACAAGCTCTGCCAGACTTGCGAGCTCGCGCTACTTCCGTATGCGATTGGCGAAGAAGAGGAAGATGATAGCCGGCTTTCGCTTTCGGAAACCTACCGCGACCGAAGAATACCGGACAGGCGACAGCTACTGGCCCTCGAAATTCACCAGTACCACACAGGAAAGTGGTACCTTGTTCATCCACAGGCCCGAGAACATTCAGCGCCGCACTTCGGAATGGAGGGACGTGGATGGGATGGGGGCCGGTTCGGAGTGTGGGGTTTCTGTATCTCGTTCGATCACTACCAGGAGATTTATCGCAAGATAATGCTGCACTTCCGAAAGCCAGAGAGCATTCCGGCGCAAGATCTCCATTATCTTCTAGGCGAAAGAGAACTAGTGGAAGAAGACTGAATGTTTCGGAGAAATCAGGACAAGTTAGAAATCAGGAAATGTGTGGGAGATGGAAATTCTCTTCCTGAAGTCTCCATGTTTGTATTTTCAGAGTTATGGGTACCTAGGTATGCTTAGAGAATGTATTTCAGTCATGGCCTGATGACTTGAGTACCACGACATTTCCCAAGTAGGCAAATCAAAAGATGATGATAGGGCCCGAACAAGCAATCGAAACATGGAGGGAAGAAGAGAACCGGTTCTGTGTGCGACATGATTGACTCTAATAGAAAAGTTATGTACAGAATTCTGGAAAGTTATCATAGCCCGAGACGTGTAGTTATCTGCTAAACATATGAGTGACCATTTTGATGTTGAAATCTCTTTTCCGTGCGAGTTGTGCAAGCCATCGCAACACATCCAGTACAATCATTCCCATTATCTCTTGCAATTATTACAGTCTAGAGAACTTACTCTCTATGTCGGTAGTGTTCCACTTCTCCATCGTCTTCTAGACGATCCCGACTTCTTCAAGGTAGCCCTCATAGACTATCATCCACCCACCGCCGGATCAGGGCATTTAACCTGTCAGAGAACTGCTAGCATAAATTTCCAAACAACAGGAACGATAGCTCTAGAAAGGATCATATTGTTGTATTATCTCTCACTCAGGAATCCTCAGCTGCTTTTCATTGTACAGTGAAATTCGATGCCTAAGAAATGCATGGCCTAGGACCCTGACATGTCTAAATGAACCTTGATGCCCTGTACACAGGACGCTATACTCGATCATCGTTTTAGGGTCATAACCCACGTTTTAGAGAGAGAGTAAGAATGGCCTGTGACTGAGGTGGAGGGGAGATATCACCAGTGGTGATAGAGCACCTGCTCGTGAGTATGGCGAATTATATACCACCGATTGGGCCACGCGCGATGCTCTCGCCACATATTCGGGAATTCCTGGAAATTTAATTTATTGCTTGAGAAGTCGCAGGAGAAAGTAAGATGAAGAATACTATGTAGTATTGGACAAGTTGAATCGCTTACCACGCTTCCAATGTCGACTGCCAATGACTCATGGGTACAGCAAGGGTTTGAAAGTTATTCGAGCATCAGAAATGAGTTTCGCCAAGGGATCACAGTCCTTAGATGAGCAATGTTGTATTTTTACGGACGGAATATTCTTGTGACAAGATAGGAGGTGGAGTGTGAGGTTTGTCCCATGCTTTCGTGTTCGATTTGAAGAAGAGGGGTTCCGAACGACCTGACAATCAGTTCGTGTTTCCATCACAATCAGCGAGGCTATCTTAAGGCCACGGA
The DNA here is from genome assembly GCA_022578795.1 of Xylariaceae sp. FL0255. NCBI lineage: Eukaryota > Fungi > Ascomycota > Sordariomycetes > Xylariales > Xylariaceae > Xylariaceae sp. FL0255. Next base: position 31,415 of record MU388975.1, on the reverse strand, counting down.
CTTATCACTGCTGTCAATAAGTATGTCACCCCCTGCAGTATGGTACTCTAGACTGATCTATCGTTGCTCATCCTTCCGCCCTCTACAAACTCAATACAAGCTCAAAACCGAATATGCCTTATGTACTCTAACTAAGCATCTCGGTACCTGCTGCCTCCCTGCATCAACTCAGCAAAGGGAAATGGCTTTCGAGAGGTTATTCAAGGATATCCACCTTTTCCGAGCCTTGTTCTTGCCGCAGCGATCGAGCCCATTTCGCTTTCCGCTCTCCATACTGGTGATGAAGCTGTCACGGAGACTTTGAAGACCTCATCCCAGGAGCTTGGCTTCTTTCTACTCGTCTCGTTCGACGATGAGATCGAAGATGGCCTGATAGAAGAGATCGATCAATTATTTGACGTTAGCAAGATCATCATGAACCTACCTGCCAACCTCAAAGAAAAGTAACTTAACGATCCTCTATAAAGCTTTCTTGGGTATGTAAATTTTGGTTCACTCCGTGTAACGCGTGTTCCCTAATTTGGACCTGTCTGATGCTCAGCAGAAAGCTTTAAAATGCAAGGGGGTAGGGGCAGTAAGCGGAGACCATTGAGCCCACACCGCTTCGAATGGTTCAGTCTGGAGCAGGACGGCTTGACTGAGTGAGCGCCTCTACAACCCCTTCCAGATGTCATGCTTGAGAAACTTTCACTGTTCAAGTTGTTCTTGGGTCATAGCCAAGATATCATCTAGTTTATCTGTTGGACCCTAGCAACGCAGCTTGGGCTGTCGCCGAATGGCTTCGCATCTCTATGATCGCCTTTCGAACCGTCGGGTACCGGTATCCGACTCATCAAAGCATATTCGTGTCCGTCAGACACAGACCTCCAAGCTCGATGGTCCATCACACCGACTTCAGTAGTATCAAACTTCTTGCCAACGTGCTCGGCGGACTGCAGATCTTAACCCCCGGGAGATTGGTGGCTGTACTTTAGTAAACAGGACATTCTGCTTGTGTCCGGTACAGTTCAATGGCATTATGGTGGAACATGCCATGGTGCCTATAAAATTCAAGAAATTATCTTAAAAAAGGCAGTTCTGCCATGCAAACAAGATGCAGAGCTTCATAGGAAAAAGTCGAAGCTTTCTGATTAGCTAGTGTGCGTGCCAATATATGGTAAGATCTCATGCTTTCCAAAGTGCTGTCTATTAAGAGAAAGGAGCAACTTAGTTGTTGTGCCGTGCAACAGACATGATCATGCTTCGACACAAGATTGCTGATAAATGGACGCATTGAGGAGTCTTTCAAGGCTGAGGTAGCTCAGACTGGAGTTGATCAATCGATTTCAAGTGGAACCAAATGAGTGACAGGTTGATACGACAGTTGAAGAACCCGACAATAAGGAGAATGACATGTTTGAAAGCCAATCAAGTACCAGCCCGTGGCCAGTTGACGAATACGCAGATAATAGTCATCATCTTCCCAAAGTTACAGAGGAGATAATACATGAGGCGAGAATCAAGGGTCGCGCACACCACGATGTCGCGATCACGACGGAGAATGAATCTAGCCGATATATTGGGTAAGGAAAACTCAACAAATTGAGAATAAAACAGTAGCCGTCATAGGATGGAAGGGAGAGCCAATAAGCAATTGCATCCTAACCTAATTTCTCAAGTCGCGAGATAAGGGACGCGAGAAAGACTTATTGATTACCGTCTTCCTGATGGCGAGATGCGTTCCACATCGCAAGCCATTGTCTTTGTCTTCGGTGGGCTAAGAAACGTTAGTGGGCTGGGCTCGTACTTAAGATGATGTATGACTAGCACGTACAGGGTTCGTCCTGGTTGCCTGAGCCTGCAGGAAGTACTTGGAAATGCCGTGAGGTTAGAACAGCCGTATCTTTGAACTGATATGTCCTCTCCCCATGGCTGAAATTGGTGCAGTGTATATTACGTTCTAGAGGGGGCAGGTTGAGCCCTTGAGCGTCTTGTAACCCTGGATCTAACGGAAACCGTGGTGTGAAATGACTGTCCCATATTGATCCGAGCTGAATCTCCAGCATTGCTGTCATACCCTCTTGAATGTGATAGGGAGTTCTTGTTCCTTCGAAGGCGGCTAGGTAGACTAGATCCACTACTTCCCCACGATCGTTTCTCTGTTCGTAGAATCTGAAGGGATACTGGGTAGCCACTTCCTCGTAAAAGCTTTGGTCTTTATTGCCGTAGTGGACAATAACCCTCATTCTTAAATCTTTGATGTCATCAGGGATCGGGCCATCGAGTTTGACGATGACTGGATATTTGATCCATGTTGTAGGGTCCCACTCCGTCGCTGGCGGGACAACGACTGAGAAAGGCATGAGAGTCGGTTTAATCTGCGATCCAGCTAATGAGGAAGTAGCTGAGTCTTGAGGCAAAGTAAAGCAAAACCTTGTAGGTGTTAAGTTCCTTTTCTTTGTATAAACCCCACTGTTATGAGTTGATTCTGACTAAGATGATGTGGTGCGAGTGGTGGAAGTTGCGAAGAGGTCGTAAATGCTTGTAGGTCAAGTTGGATTCGGAGTTGGTGCTCGACAACATAGCATTTAAGCTCCTTCGAGGAAGTTGAAAGGGCAATTCATCATAATGTCATGTTGGTCTGCTGATAAAAGCAAACACGAAAAGGCGAAGGTATACAAGCGAAATCCAAGCGTTATGGAGTCAGCCAAGCCTATTGGGAAGATACCATCATGTGGTATTCTATATGGGTGGAATGTCAGGGCGTATGCGGAGCAAGCAACAGTCTCTGTCATACATATCCGGATGGAATGTTGTTGGTTCAGGATCCGACTTGTCCAATATCAGGCTTCGATGAAGGCGTCAACGACAAACAAATTCTGCGATGACGCACCAATGCGGAATCAATCATGCATGAGTGCAAGATAGGTCAGAGAGATATATGGGAATCACGTGCACTTCCTATAGATTGTCAGTTTTGTGACGAATGTTGGACAATTACTCATGTGCTTCCCTGATACGGTGATTACCCAGGCTGGTGCTGTACTGAGGACGAGAACACATGACAGCATAAAGAGGTTGCGCAGCGACCAAACGCTTAGATTAGGCTCAGACATGGCAAATACCAGTTCCTGAGAGGCAACGATACCTGACCCTCTCGCTTTCCTTCCGCCTGACCTATCCATTTCACTGTCACAGATGGCCACCAACAAGATCTGTGCATGTGTGTTTTCTCTCGCCTTGTCTGAAACGAGTCATAGTGTCAGCTTCGAGTTTTCCGGCGCGCTCCAGGCAACAAGGCACTCTTCGGGGGTGCTTTGCTCATCCAGCAATGTAATAATCGTAGTAGAGAGCCAGACCACACGAAATTGACCCTTTCAGAAAAACTATTTTCAAGATGCGCGGGCAGCTCAGCTACAAAACACGAATATGAGTGGGGAAAAGAAATAAATCTAGAAGCTAGAAGCTTGTACAGGCATTGATAGTCAACTGCTTGGTCTGCGGATCTTCCCAAATGACTCAATCCGGCAACCACGGCAGCACGTGGAGTAACCTCTATTAGATTCCTGTTCCCCAACGACATTCTCTCGCGCCTATCTTCGAAGTCGACTATAATTAAACAAGATAACCACTTGAAGTATCTGATAACCAGCGGTGTGACAACACGCAGCACCAAGTTTTCGAAGCTATGGGAAACACATTCCCTGTGCGGACCAATTTGGGTTTGACCTTGTGCACCCGGAATTGAGCATTGTCTTGGATACCTTGGAACTCCACACATCACTCTATCCTCAAAGTCTCAATCGGCTAGCTCGCTCCTATTTAAATCACTTAGCTACACCAGCAGGATACTGCGTATAACAGACCTTTCTACTTTACATGTGCTCTTTATTCATTCTACCGTTCCTCCTCTCAGAGCTCTTGAAGATACTGGATTGTTAACAATGATAGATGCTTTGATGTGGATCCGTTCGGCATTCGTAATAACACTGTATAACAAGTATTAACGTGGTACTAGGAAGGGATAGGAAATCAAACCTGGTCATCACATACCAGACTGGAAAAGATTGTGCTTCTTTAATGCCCTTGGTAAGTACATATCATCCAGGGATATGGCCACAGTAGATAAATCGTAAAATATTGTTACACTTGACTAGCATGGTAGCTTCAAGATTATTTTACATCCACAGTACTGTGCTGAGATCCCCAAGTGACTTGAGAAAGATGACTTCAGATAAGGCGAGCCGATATTCGGGATGTTAAAGGGCACGGGCTTTATGAATAAATAAAATAATGTGGTGTACTCAAAATTCCTTATAGTGTTGCCGTGATATATACCGGTATTACCACCTCGGTGATATCGGCGTCGATTTTAACCGTGACATGTAGTACACAGCATACCAGCGAGCACTGGAATCGACCATAAAGAACCTCGTGCGCTACTAGTGTGTGCACCAATGATACGTAGAGGAGCAAGTTTTTTCGTGTGATAGAAAGGTGGTATCGAACCCCTTCCCCTCATATCACAGTCGCGCCAAGTAACACCAATGCGTGGGAGCAGCTAATGTATCTCTGGCAGAGCGCCTTTATAAGGAAACACTTCCGTGGTTGCTTCTACTTCTTTTGTTTTCGGGAGATCACCTCAACACATGCTACAGAGGTCAACTACAGCGGTCCAGGCTCCACGTGCAGTATCATTTCAATTTCCGCGATTACCTCCGCGAAACCTCAGCTTAACATGTGCAAGATACCCAAGGTGCCAGCATGCGGCAACAAAGGTTGGTGACTCTTGTAATTCTCTCAGTAAGTTGCCAAGTCGATACTTCTAGATACGGTGCAGCAGTGCTGTACTTAATCTAGCGTATGACAAGTTTTGGATGACTCCTGAAATAGATTGATCGAGATATAGTTCGGCCATGTTTAGATAGGATATTCTTCATCAAGCACCACGAAATAGCAGAATGGGGCATTGTTACAGTATAGAACTTGAACCCTGGGGCTCAGGGCCGCACAAGCCGGCAGGACCCGCGCGGGCCTTATAAGCTGGCTATATTGCTTCATATTAGGTGCGGAGGCTTCTTTATCTATCTCCTCTCCTTGTGCTTAGAATAAAAGTCATCCCGGAATCGCCAGCGGTCATGTCGGAGTAGTGCAAGTAATGTCACGGTAGGGCATTAGCTTAAGTGACTCCTGACAGAACGCCTATATAAATCACAACAATTTCAGTTCATGCTAACCTTCGAGGCATTGCCGTATTCATTGCTGAGGTATCCGGCCCTGGAAAATGGCTTCTGACTGTTCCTTTACCTAATTATTTGCCCTGGTCAAGTTAGCCAAACAGATTCGGTGAAACAGATGGCTTTCGAGACAAACAATACCTGAATGTGATCCATTAGGTCTTTGAGTGCAGACTTTGATATCGCATCCCACATAATCGTTTCGATGGGCAGAGTTCTGTTCCCTCTCTCAATACCTGGTGTCTGTCGACTCTTTTCTTTCCACCACTTCTCTCCAAACAGCTTGTATAAAAACTCGTAACTTCGAGGAAACTTTTGGTCTGAGCCGCTCGACATGTTTCGAAATGCGTTCTGAAGCTCATCTCTGTCTTGCAATCTCCTGGTTTCGTTCCCGTCCACTAGCCGAGCTGCGTAAATCAAGACTGCAGCGAGCCCGGATGCAGCCGCCGTCGCCACAGAGCTGCCCGACTCGTAGACCATCGATTTCCCGTCACTGGACAAAAATGGTACGTTGCGCCCGGGAAACCAGAAATCAACTTTCTCGTCAACCCAAGTCAATTTATCTCCAGCGAAGGTGGCACCGCCAATCCGAAGACATTGACCCCAATCGCCTGGATAACAGCGCTCTGGGGTGTGTCCGCCCTGATCACTAGCAGAGCAGAACATGAGAATATGGGTGGAATGCGCACGGTTGATGGCTTCTTGAAGATTTTTCATATCCTCGTTATCGGGCGCTGCGGTCTGTATTGTCCAGCTCATCGAGATAATATTTACGCCACAATTGACCGCCCAATTGACAGCCTAGGGAAATTGTCAGTTGAATACGACGACTGGACTAAAAAGACGGAAAGATAGCGTACCTTCGCAGCAGATCGGGCTGTAACGCGGCGACCGCTTCCCGAGGATGATGGAAGTTCTTCCAGTCGCGCAACATAAAGTTGTACATCGGGACAGAGCCTGCAGATCAACTGAGCCATCAAAGTCCCATGCTTTCCCTTCGGCACAAAGTAAGAGTTCACGAGATTATCCGAATGCGGATAAGGGCAGAAGGTAGCTCCTCCAACTATCTTGCGCTGAAGATCGCTGACCGTTGCATCTATGCCGTCGTCGATGATGGCAATTTTAACTGGCGCAACGTGGTCGTTATGGTCAGAGTCGGCCTTCTGGCTGGAGGCGGCCGTGAGAAAAATAGAGAAGTTTTGAATACTTTCAATCCACTCGGGTTCCCTTTTTACATTAAGTCAGTACTCGTCTCTTGATTGGCGGACAAACAAGGGGTTTCGGCATACTTTCCATCGCTTGCGTTGTAGAACTCGGAGGAGAAGCTGACTTTGTTGTTATCAGGGATTATTTTCACTCTGAAACCTTTGTGGCATAGCCCCTTCTCGCGGCGTTTCTCAATGGCCACTTTGCAGTTATTGACATTTCGCTCCCGGTATTTTTGTCTTCGAGCCCATCCCTGACGTAAATGTTAATTTGTTCGAGGAGTGGAAACTTCTTACAATTTCCAAGTCCCTCGGCACTCGCCCAGCCCATGAGGACTGCGTTGTTCCCCGAGCAGTAAAGCGAAGCCTCCCTAACAGTTGGTGAGCCTTTGTAGATTACATCACTACACAGGTCTACCCCTTTCCAGTCCCATTCTTCCGCTTTGAATGCGTAAAGTGCCTCTACAATTGCGGTGTCGGCATGTGGTCGCTCTCGGTCGTCTATCACCATAACTTTTATGATCTCGCGAACGCCGTTGCGCCATAACCATTCGAGAACAGCCACAAGATCGGAAAGCCCTCGGGGATGATTTGACTCCCTGCTTTGTGGCACGCTAGAAATTTGCTTGCATGTCAGTGAATGTATCGAGAAGTTAGGTTATCAACTTTTTTACTTACATTTTGTTTGACGAGGATGACCGCTCAACTGATAAAGCTGGCAGTGCGACGTACTTTAGAATGCTCTCGAACTTGAGGTGCAACGCGAGCTGATCCAGATAGGCCTGAGATATTATGTCGTTAGGCATCCCTCCAAGATCAAACTCTATGTGGCACTCCTTGCCTGGCTGATAAAGCCTTGTCATAGTCTGCTCACGTGATTTGGAATGGCGCAAGCAGTATGACCTAGGATAGTATGCCACAGGATCCTTGGCAACAATCATGCGGCTCGCCCATCTAGTTCGCTCTTCAATTTCTTGGGGGTCATAATCGGGGTCTTGCTCTTCATGATCATCCTCGTCTTCTTGTACCATCGACACCCCCCCACTCGGATACCCCCCCCACCCGGACAGGCTAATTTCCGTGGTCACACCCAAAAGTCATCCACTTCACTTATACGGAGTTCAGCAACTCTTAAGGCTATTTATATATATCTAATATAGATCGGTACAAAATTGAAAAATATACACATAGATACCAGATTTAGCTAGTCTTCTCGTAATTAGCGGCCGGAACCGGAATATAGAAGTGAGTTAATACGGGAGGAAATCAGGATTTTTGCTTTAGAATCTATTATAATACAACAATTCGTACACCCTATTTTTTCACTAACTCTATTAAATTTTCGCCTAAAATTTAAAATATCGAGTTATATAAAGGACCAGATGGTAAATATATATTTAAATATATTAAATAATAAAATATTAATAAAAAAAGCCGCCCAAAAATATAAAATCCTTCGCTAAATACTCTTCGATCGTTTTAATAATACAATAGCGAAAAAAAAAATTGTAATACCTGACTAAAAATTATTATTAGTTTAAAAAGCCCGTTTTATTATATAAATTATTTATTAAAAATTTTTAAGCTTTATGCCGAATTATTTTATTATATAATTAATAACATTTGCGATATTGCAAAAAGATAGCAAAAATATTTATTTTAAAACTTATTAAATTAAGTATTTTATTAAATAAAACTCGGGAATTAAACGCAAAATTAGGCAACGTTAAAAATCTGCCCGTTTTAATAGGTTTATTCTTAAAACTATTAATTAATATTTTAATTATAAAAAAGATTATAAATAGATTAAACTAGAATTTATATATAATATCGATAAAAATAATATTATAGCGGGTTTTGATAAATTAATTAATTAATATTATTATAAATAATCGAATAATTATTTTAAATCTTAACAATTTGATTTTAGATATTTCTAAATCCCAAAAAGCTTTCTTTAAAAGCCTATAAATATATAGCTAAACTAGTTTTATTAAAACAGTTTTAATAACTAGAAAAGCTTTTAAATTAGGTATTATTTTTAAAAACAAAAATCTCTAAACTTAATAATTCTTTAAAGAATTTAAAAATCTAATCGATTAATATTATATATATTTAAATAAAAACTAAACTAATAATAATATTACTATTAAATAGTTTAAAAGTATTTATTTTTTATAAATAACGGCGTTTTTAAAAAATAAAAACAATATTTAGCTATTTATTTTAAATAAATATAGGTTTTATATAAATATAAATATATTAATAAAAGCTTTATTATATTTAAAATTTATATTTAAAATTAACTATTAAATATTTAAAACGAGTTTATAACTTTTTATTTTTTAAAAAATATCTATTTCTTATTTTTATCTATTTATATAAATTACGATTTATAGCTATTTAATAATAATATTTTTAATATAATTAAAACTGCCTATTATTAATTTCTTTCGGAATTAATAACGATAATTAATATTACGTCTATTAATAAAATCAACTTTATCCGGTATTATAATAAAATCTATAAAACTAAAATAATATTAAAAAATATCAAATCTAGGTTTTAAATAACTAGAAATTAGCCTATTAATAAAGTAAAAATATTAAAATATCTAAAAATATAACAAAATTGCAAAAAAATACTAAAGCTAGAGGATATTAAATCTTTTAAACCGGAGGCTACTTATACTTTAATTATAAGCCGTCAAATCGTAAATTTCGGCAAGAATCGCGATGTCTTTATTTATTTATAATTCAAAAAGTCAGCTAAGGCCTATATAATTTAATCTACCGAAATAGCTATTATAAAATAACGTATTATAATATTAAAAGCAGAACTTAAATATTATCGACTTAAAAAATATAAAAAAATGCCAAATTTAAACAAAAAGTTTATAGATATTAGTAAAATATTTGTTACTAGACTTAATCCTAATAAAAAAAATTCTAACAAAAGCGAGGCTTTAGAAAGTGAAGAAAATAATAGTAAAAAGGAGGTGGTGGAAATAGAGGCAGAGGAGCCTGAGGACCCTAAACTTCCAGCCTAGCACGTGACTCGTTCCAGGCGCCAAACTCAGAGACCAAGTCGATACAATAATTAATTAACCTATAAGCTATATATCTATAAAAGTTGTAGGTCGATTGCTTCAGGGGTTGTTGAACTCCGTATAAGTGAAGTGGATGACTTTTGGGTGTGACCACGGAAATTAGCCTGTCCGGGTGGGGGGGGTGTCCGAGTGGGGGGGTGTCGATGGTAATACATCTAGTAGTCCATTCGTATACTGTGAGACTACTTCAAGTACATCAGGGTCGTTGAGTAGCGCTTCTTCCCGTTCTCGATACGGAGTTCGATTTGCTTCGTTGAGTTCTTGTAATGCTTCAGGATCGGCGTTCACAAGTAGTGGAACCATATGAGAAATTGGAAGCTCGAAATTCTCTCGTGGTCCGGATAAGCCCACAAGATGGTGCTTTCTATTTCTAAGATGCTGATCAAGCAGCGGGGGCCTTGGTCTGGTATTCTCCGCCTCCAGATGTTTCAGCAGAGCTCGCAACCTTTCCTTCCTTTCATCATCCCTCAAGAGCCTATACCTTTTGGATTTTGTGGGTTCGAAGATATTTGACTGCAGTTCTTCTTCATCTAAACTCTCATCATCATCTCCATCTTCTTTGGTCTCATCGTAGTCCACGTCGTCATCATCGTTATGCTCTGGGAAGTCCGCAATGGCAAATTTCACTCTGTCATCCTCATCTTCTTCCCATTCTTCGTCTTCGTGGCTTTGATTGGATTCTTTATCGAAATTGAAATTATCAAGCTGCTCCTCGTCCAGCACCAGTAGACTGAGCTCTTTGACAGCCACATGAAATGGTGTGTCTTTATGCGATCTGTTCTTAACAAGAAACACATCCCTGTCTTCAGTGAATCTATCAATCATGGCTTTCATGTTGGCAAAGTTATACTTTGCGGCAATGTGCAAGCAGTTGCCAGCTGAAGTGCTGTCCTTTTTCAGTACGCTTATGAGGCTGCCGAGAGCTTTCGCCTCGAGAATGCAGTTTACAAACTCGTGAAGATCGCGAGACAGGGCTAGATGGACGGGGGTATTTCCATCTCCGTTTTGATCCTCGAGCATTGCACGGAAGCTCTGCTGTTGAAGCATCCAGTTCAGGAACTGCTTCAATTTCCTGGGCCAAGGATCATAGCCCGACCATTTGTTCACCATGATGTGTAGTATAGTGTTCCTTTCCCTCCCTGATCTAGTTGAAGTCGCCGACTTGAGATCAGGAAGGTAATCCATCTCGAACTTCTTCAATTCGGCTCGTAAAATTTTGGCTTCCTCGACCATTGTCTCATCGTATGTGTGGTCGCATTCATGTGGGTCGCAGCGCGGACCTTGACTAGTGAAGCACTTTGTCGGGAATGCCCCCAGTGCCTTCTCGAGGAGCTCTAATAGATTCTCTTCTGCATTCTGAACATCACCTCTCCTGTTGAAGGAAGTAGCCCATCCCCCAGTGGCGCTCACTTTGTCCTTTGCCTTGCTCTTTACTCCATCACTTTCTTTTGGCTTACTCCCCTTCTTGCTTTTATATTTGTCCATCGAAGTCCTCATCGAGCTACTTTTACGCCATAAAGCCGACGTTAATTTAACACAATCAGAATCAGATCCTCCTCTGCACATGGCTATTGGACAACGGAAGCTTCCATTCAGCACCCTCGAGGCACTATTGCAACATGGTGCTGATGTTCACAATCCTGGGGTATTGGGCATGTTACCAATACACGTAGCGGCCCAAAAAGATCGGCCTGATGTCATGAGACTTCTTTGCTCAAGGGGAGCGGACGCTTTTGCTAAAGATAGTGGGCTCCTCTCCCCTATAATGCATGGGATACTGAATAACAGCATGTCGATTGTCAAATTTCTATTGTCACGAGATGCTTATAAGCTGGATGAGATCGATGCGAACGGTCGGACGCCCCTGATTCTAGCCACGATTATGGGAGATTACGCCATTCTGGATGAACTCCTAAAGAGCAGGCTTCAAACTACAGACAAAATAAACATGAAAGATGTTCACGGAAAAACCGCCCTCTCATATGCGGCTCGGATGGATCGGCACGAGTTAGCCAAGATGCTCATCATTAATGGTGCAGATCCAAGCATCACGGACCATCGCGGGTATAGCGCACTCTACTGGGCATTTCGGAATGCTAGTCAGGAGACAATCGACGTCATCGCGGAATCGATGGAAAGTTCTGGGGGAGGCACTGTCGAGCATTGGAGTATTGCCATGCATGGAGCGATTGCGGCCAAGAAGCACCAAACACTTGGGCAACTTTTGGACAGGTATGATATTGATGCCGAGTACCCAACACAAGACGGCTGGACGCCATTGTACACAGCATCAAAGTACAACTCAAGCAGAATGGAAGAAATGGTGCGTGAGAGGTTGGGCACAGGAAAACAAGTGGATCCGCCATCACTGAGGATACCGAGTTGCTGGCATGCGGAAGACAAGCATCCCGGTCTTCAGATTGATCCGAAGAGCGCGACCACTCTCATCCCGGACGGTAAGAAAGCCGAATCCCTTTTTGCAACACCAATATATTGATTTAGTACTAGAAAGTGCCAAATACTGGAATTTCACAGAAATATACAATAAGGAGGCTAAGATGGCCGGAGCGGATTTCCCGATGCGTCCCTTTTTGAAGGGCGAGTCTATCATTTTGAAGTAACTCTCAATACTGTTGGTAGTAAAGGGTACGTTACCAATCCAATCTTCCCACCACTAAAATAACAACATCATCCTCATTTGGTAACTTTCTATTTATGATTGTAGATCTTTTGGTATCGGATTTTGCGATGACCAAGCTCCGGTGGCCCGAATGCTTGGATGGGATCCAGGCAGCTGGGGATTCCACTCCGACGATGGGAAGACATTTGAGGATGGCGTGTATCCGGCTCCGAAATACCACACTCATATAAGATGGCAAATGTTACGATTGGGTGTGGGGTCAACTTTGCCACAAACACGGCCTTCTATACAAGGGATGGTAGTATTCTTGGTGAGTATATAAACGTCATCTTCAGATTACGAGTTACGGAGAGGGCTAAGCATAAGAGAGTAAAATAGGTCGTGCATTTACCGAGATCCGCGGGAAGCTCTATCCGGCGGTCTCGATGAACAGAGCGAGTGTGGGTTGGCGTATCACCGCCAAATTCCCAGAAGAAGATGGCAAGTCTGACGCTTTTGTGTTCAAGGGAGACTTCAAGAGCGAGGAAACTCTGGTGGCACCACAGCCTATGAAGTACAACTCAGACTCGGAAGAACAGGACTTGGATGAAGCGTCAAACGATTTGTAATTAACTTGTCGCGTCGCAGTAACGGTGTATTTCGGCCCCCAGTACAAGTAAATAAGTATCCATCTCTGGAATAAACTAGTCCTATCTAGATAACGGGCGAGCATCCGACATCAGATAGCATAGCATTGCAAGATCCTGGGTTTTGCATGTGAAGTATTCACGCCTCAAGCTATGAATCATAAGAGACATACCTCCCGCAAATCGCGGCGCTCATATAAGTCAACATCGACAATTCAGACAGCACACCATCAGTATTTGAGTTACTTGCCAGCTCACGATGATTTGGATATTCACGTGGTTGTGCCAGTACAACCCATGGCCTCCAGGTGTGCCGCCTGGTAGATCTAGCTCGCGCTGATCCATTCGACCTCAAGCGGAGTTGACAAAAATTTGAGGGGCCCGGCGATTTCTTAAAGATACACAAGATTTATCATACACGTCTTGATTCATTTGGCAGTCGTCGCATGAATCATAGGAAGATCAAATGAATCAATGGGACAATAAGTCTCAGTGACAAGAGTAATATTGATTTGAAGGATTGGAGAAGGCTAAAGGCCTCATAGCTGCTACAAGTCGTGTATCAGGTGAAAGAAAAGAGCGAATAACATTGGCAAAGAGTAGCCGCATAAGATATACTAAGTGACCAGAGGTAAAATGGTGGACCAAAAAACGAAAGTGGAAGAATTAAGGAATGATAAGCGAGCCCATGGTCGGAGACCTTTCTGTCGTAGCCAAGTAGAAAATGAAAAAGCACAACGAAATGAGAGAATGGCATCGCACTGGGAAGTCTCCCGGGCATCGATAATGATGAAAGATCTCAGCTCTTTTGTGTCGCATTCCAATGAGCGAATAGTAGAGACCGATCTGGCAGGAGCAGAAGGAAAGGAAAAGGGTCGCTGGAATGAGAACGAGAAGCCAGCAATAGCTATGCCGGTAATGCCTCTTCTGTCCTCGTGCCTTCGCTCAGGATCAGCTTGCATGCTCGTAACGCATCCTTTTGACCCTATTCATGGGGTATCAGACTCAAATATGGGATTGGATTTTTCCCAGATCTCGATGGCATCCAGCTCCTGTGGATCAACTAAAACTCAGTTAGCCAACGGTGGATATTGAAAGAGAATAGATGAAGAATTTTGTTACATACCAGGCCGTTCTGGGTTGCTGACGCCCCTGTCGATCCGAGTGAGCCTCGAGGTCATTGCCAGTACTTTGCGCACCTGCGTCTTGATTTCTGGATCGGATCCGCCACTGAAAAATATCTTACCGCTATTCTCCCCTACGATAGAGAAATGACTATCCAGAATGTTCCCGATTTGCACTTCAATCAGAGCATTCGTGCCGTCTGGGAGTAAACCTTTTGGGACTTCCTCGTTGGTGTGTTTACTCGGCCCTTCGAACCCCGCTTGCCATATTCTCCCCTTTATCTCCCCCTTTTCATTCTGCATCACGTATTCTCTAAACTGGCGCCATTGATGTTCGATGATATATGAACGGGCACCGGGGAGCCGGAAGTGTATAATGAGCCTAACTCTAAGATTCTTCAATTTGATACCCTTGTTGTCATAAATTCGGACGACCATCGGGTATTTCCAACGCTTATTCGGGTTCCAAGACTCTGGTGGCTGGACTGTGATAGCAAATCGTTCTTCGAGCCCATCTGATAGGGTATCAGAATCAGACTGATGCTCGTCTTCGGGCTGTTCGAACAGTTCGTACAGATGTTGGTACATGGCTAAGAGACAGGAATGTTTCTTGATTGATGATAGACTAGGTACTAAGCGCGAGCGTGAGTCTGATAGAGAGACTCCAGAAGCAACTTGGGGTCGAAAGCCAAGATTGAGCGAAGGAATGACTTGTATGAGCCGTGAAGGACATATAATTAGATTCCGGTCATAAATATCGAAAAGGCTAAGCGTTCTCAGTCTGGAGTTTTATGTATGAGCCGATGTCCTCACATCAGTTCAAATGAAAGAGAGGCCCATTCCAATCCGACGGGGACAGACAGCCGAAAACGGACCAGTCTGTGGTGTTCATCATGTGGCGTGCTGCCTGGAATGCACCAGAAGATATGATGCAGAGAACCCCATGTTCCATTTTCTCGTGTTTGCGTGTCGTCAAACGACGAGTTGTGACCTTGCTTTGCCGCTTTGTGTCAGGTATGTTGGTTCATTGGTATTTCGATCGCCATTGAGGTTGATGGAAAGAATGTGGCAGAAAAATAACTCGTAATGGGGTATCCTGCCGATCTATCAAAACCAAAGTGACTTTCTTAAGTCTAGGGAGAATTTCAAAGGGTACCTGGGTACATAGCGGCGTTTGTTAATCAGCAGTATATCACACGAAGAGACAGACAAGATGACAGGATGAGAAGTTGTTTCGGGAGGCGGAGTAACTCAATGAAAGATACACGTATCGAACGACTGTTCCAGTTCGCCATGGATACCAAATCTATACCACCCAGACAGAGGTACTAAAGTCGCTCCTGGCGCAGAGCATTATATCATGGGCGAGAGTTGCATTACGAGAATGGGCTCGGTAGGTATTCGGGTAAAACATGAGACAAAGAAAAAGCGGCATGAAAGCGAGTAAATGGAGATCGGGACAGAGACTTTTCCGGATTAGGAGGCATCTACATTATCTATATGAGAAACAACTCAATATTGGAAGAGGAGGATAAGGGGTGCTGGAAAGGGGCCGATGCCGATCGAGGCAACAACAGAATGCATCTATTCACGGTACATTTGGAATCCGGTTAGGTGGGTAAACAAGGGGCGTATTAGCTACCCTGTTACAACATTTTCTATTCTAAATTTAGCATATTGAGCCTGTACTTCGAGTAGACCAATACGGTGCAACTTGACGCCTAGTTGGAGCGCAATATAGAACTGGGGCAATCCAAAGATATCCTGAAACACACTACCAAAAACGCATTCCCAGTGTTGAGTAGAGTACCAGGGTCTGTCGCCCATAACACACCACGAAGTAAGGGGCATGGTTGCCAGGTGTATTTGCAAACTTGGCTGCACATCGACATATTTCGCGCTCACATTTATTTTGACATAGATTTCAGTCTCGATATACCTCCCTTATGAAGCCCGCTCTTGGCCATACTCGATCAACTAGTTCAGACTAAAATGTGTCCCCTTAGCTACATGTATGTCATTCACAAGCAAACAACTAGGACGGAATAGAATGATATAAATGATCTGTTGCGATTCTCATTAGCTCTCCGGTGTATTGACTGACTTCTTACTCTCTCTCTCTCTCTCTCTCTCTCTCTCTCTCTCTGTACCATAGTCGAAGTGAGCCGAGTCAGCCGGGAGTTCGCTTCGGCACCAAGCAAGGATCACGACTCCTGTCATATCATCGCAACCCCAGCCAGCCAGCCAAGTCGGCGCGCAATGATCGCTCAACCTACCCGCAGGTGCCTATGCAAACAGATGGCTCCCACATTGCAGGAGGCCATTTACAGGTCAGTCCGCAGATAAGGAGGTTCGGGTGACGTACCGTGCGACAAGACACCAGGTACGCAGAACAGGGGTTATGTTTACCAGCTTGAAACTCCAGGCATGTAGATCGATTCTAGAAAGATCCTTAGCTCTTAGCCGGCACCTCTGAGGTCTCCCAGAGTGTTCTTATCTCCACAATGCACGACATGCGACCAACCACCTCAACGTACGAGCTCCAAGGTATTCAGGCACATGATTACAACGGAAAGGCATATAATACGAGAAGTTTTAATATAGAAATATACAATAGTAGTAATATTAAAAAGGTATATATATATACCCCGTCTCTGCGCGTTAAAATCTAGCAGTAGAATCTCCTAATTTGTAGAATAAAGCGACTTTAATATACAAAGTTAAAGGCTATGTCCCGCCTAAACAACTGAAAATTTTTCTAAGTACTCCGATTGATACTCTAAACGCCCTTGCTCCTCCTTGCTATTTTGATAATTTAGACGAATATACTGTTGTTAATTATTTAACGCTTCAGGTCCGATCGTAAAATATTTAGATGAATATCCCTATCTTTTAATCAAACGATCCTCCAATGTATCCGAGAATTAATGTCGAAATTAATGTCATTCCGTTCGATATCATTAGTTTTTTCCTTCATGAAAACAGAGATTTCTACTTGAAACGGTAGACGTTCTTTGTCGATTATGGCTATATAGGCTGACGAATAGTAATTTCTCCGTTATCAAGCTTATTAATCAACGATATGCTTGTAAACAACAGTGAGGATGCTTAAGATCATCTTATTATGGCATCATTGATCGCAAACACGATGAATGTAACTCAGTTCAAGAAGTAGACCTGAGACTCCCGATGTGCGCTTGTGTCTAATACATTCATGGAGAGTTATCTCTCACATACCCAACCAGTTCAATCCGTCCGAGCCAACCAACATTCTTCTTCAGTTCAACATCGAATTCAGTGTGGAACGCCTCGGTATTAGCAGTTCGCTCTACTTAGCAGTCAGCCTGATTATTTAGAATGAAGAATGAAATAGATACCATCATTCAGTTGTTAAAGAGTATCGAAGCCACGCAATCAACTCCTACGACACTTTCATTTTAAGGGATCTAGGAGTTGATATATACTCCACTGAAACGTTGCCCACACAGGGAGACAGATGGTACTTCGGAACACTACTACAAGGGGCGTGTAGATGCGCCATTACTGTTGCTGGACCCGGATCTTCAGCCTGATACGGACAGTCACGTCTCCCCTATTCGTTACGAAAGGAAGAATCTGACTTCAATGTAGGATCACTGGATGCTCAAAGGGGCATCTCATTCTTTTTTTTTTTTTTTTTTGGCAATTTCTAAATGAAGGATGTCGGACCTTTATTGCAGCTGAAATGCTTTTAAAAGACTGAGCATGGCTATCAACCCTGAAAATCGCTATCCCTACTTCCATTATCATTCTTGAAAAAGGTGGTAAGGGTTTCATCGAAGTTGTTGAAACATGGACTCGCTCGGAGTAGTTGATGCCAAAGGTGATCACGTCTCAGAGAACTATCAGAAACTGTATTAACCATCGTAGAGACAGATAAATCAGCAGGAACGAGCGGCGACGAAGATTTAGTATTTGTAGAGAGACGAGTTCAAGCACAGCCAGCACTAGGAGATGCGTCCCGGAGATAGCGGTCAAGAACATACTTTTCCTACAAAACTTTGAAAAGAGCATGATAATAAAATAATGAGGGGAAAATGAAAAGGGGGAGTACTGAATGAGAAAAACGAGCCAAAGAGAAAGAAGAAGAAAAAAGAGAAAAGAGGAGGAAAAACAAACAGACAGAGTGAAAATGAATCGCAGTAAGCCAGCCTTTGTTTTAAAGCTGCGTCCTTCCCCTTCTCACCACATATGGCTGAAACCGTTTAACTTTTGGTGGACTAACCTCTACCCGATGACTCGAGTAGCCGGTGTAGGACGTTGTAACGATCACACCATTTGTCTCCATCATTGCCACGTGGCTGTCCACGTCCTGCACAATATTTCCCAACCCAGCGTTGAAGGAATGCTCTCTGCTCTCTGTCTCCTAAACTTCAGTTAGCGTTTGCTTCGTTACATAAGAACTGCTGTTATTTACTCGGAATTGTTAGGAAATTGTAGGTAGCTACAGCGAACTGGTCGGACCAAAATAGGAAAGACCCGTTTAGTGGATCATATATCCTCGTCTGTCCATTGAACGAGGGCTTCCAGGGCTGAATCTCGTTGACCTTGTCGCTTCTCCCTACTAATACTGCGATTCTGCACTGATCTCCGGACTTAAATTCGTGCATCGGGTCCAGTGTAGACGGATCGATGCGGCTTGTGACCCGTTGTTCCCCGTCCCATTCAAGCTGCATTGTTACCCCGTGATGCTCGATAGGATCCCTTCCATCGAGAGGGACAATGGCTATTTTCACATTCGAGTTGCCTAAACAGTATCTGTGCAGCTGTATCTCGGCCCTTCTCGCGTTCTTCGCGTCCACATCGCGTTCGTCTTTCGGTTCCTTGGTCTTGAGAGGCCAAGCGCCGCTAATGAGCATAGGATAGGTAAATTCCAAGCCGACACCCCCAGTACCATTATTGCCCAAGCCGGCACCGACGACTTTCGGTGGTTGAACAACGATTTCAAGTGCCGCGAGTAGGGGTCTGTATTGATCTAGATCGGGGCCTGGTTTGGGGCCTCCGTCACTTCTCGTTAGCTCGTATGTATTCGGCATATGGGACGAATGTATTCTAAGTGATGATTTGCCTGTAATGCGAAGACCAAATTGACCCGGAGAAGTAGATTTGCAGTATTTCTGGTTTGATATCTGGTTGAAAGGTGGAGGCCAGAGGACAAAAGTTGTTTGATGATGTCGACACCATCCAGTGCTCCGGAGCTGGATTTGTGGTCTACTAAATATTCGAAAGTTGGGTCAAATTCTTTTTGGACACGGGCTCGTTTCTATTGCAGTTAGTTTTTGCAGCAACATACCAGTCTTCTGACCCATCAAGCATGAACAAAGAGAACGATCTCTTGTCGAAGTGACAACATGGCCTCCCTGGCTCCAAAGGACAAACTCAAACATCATGTGGCGTATTGACGGAACACCACCAGCAAGATCCAGCAGGAATACCAAGATGCATTGCAGCTTCTCGACGGATTTGGAAGCAAGGTGGAATTATCGACGGCCGTTTTCAGTCCAAACATATTAGTCTGGAATGCCAGCCAAGCTAAGGATGGAAATCGAATATATAGATGAGAGTGTTGTTGGTTGTTATTTGATGGTATCTCTGGGCTTTCATATCAAAACTTGAAAAGGTACCTTCTGACCAAATCATTTTCTTTCCTCGTCATTCCCCGATTCACCTGAGGCCGAAGACAAAGAACGACATAATCAAGTTTTTTCTAGATTCACATCAGACAGACAGATCGTGTGACATTGGAAGAAAAAGAAGACTGGAGTTAATAATATGAAGCTCGGGGTGTATAGATTGAGTAATAACACCGACCATCAAGTATCGTTTAGTATTCTTCAGGGGGTCTAGTAAAGGCAGTCGAAGTGCGGCTAAGCTAGCTCAGTCCGTTACACCTTATGCGGTTCAAAGTGACTAAAGAGACTATTTTGATGCTTTGAAGAAGCATACAAGTAATATCCAGTGGCAACTTTCAAAAGAATGGTTGTCAAATCGAAATTTGGGGGGGTGATGTATTGGAAAAGGATGGTCGGGATACGGGCAGACCCATCAGCAGGGCCGCTGTCAGCACTCTCTGAGTGAACATAGTATAAGAAATTATAATGGAAGCCTAGGCGGACTACCCTAAGTATTAGAGCTTGTGCATTGCACTTGTATAATCTGTAGGTCTGAGCTGCGTGCAGTGTTGAGAAAGGCTATGTATCCAGGGTCACAGGCTGCTAAGGTGCAATATGAGGAACTCGGCATGAGAGCGTGTGCTGACTCATCATGCCGGGTTGTGGCGGTGCGGCGGCCCCGCTGGCTCTGCGACCCACCTCGTAGCCGCCGGGCCTCCGTTTTGCCATCGGCACATTGACTCCACTGGTGCACCGTATTGAGAGAAACGGAACTGTCGAGCCGCCGGGTTATGCTGCCCCTCCTGCTCCGGACGATGTTGTGTCTCTTTATGCTACTTCCCTTTTTTTACCTCTTTTGCGGAACACCTTAGATCCACTAGCTGATCTTGCGCTCGAACCGCCGAGGGCGCCGCGTTAGAAAACTAATAATAATAGATCTTAAAGTTTGTAACAATTTCTCTACGTATATAATATCTATTTATATAAACGATTAAAATAACGTCGTTCTAGTTTATTTAACTTCTAGCGTTATTTATTATTATTTATTTTTTTCTTATTATATAAATTATTTTAACTTTTTTTACTATTTATCTATTTCGAAAATAGCGACCGGCAAATTTAAGTATATATTTTTTAAATAATATTTTACTGCTTTATTTTTTTATAAAAAAAATAAAATAATAGTTTAGAAATATTTCGAAAAATATACGGAATAGTTTATCGAAAATAAGCTTTTTATAGCTGAAAAGATTTTTATAAAACGAGATCGGCTTTAAAAACGTTAAATTTAGTAAATTTTATTTCGTTTTTTTGTTATAGTTTTTTATTTATATATATATATTAAAATAAAATTTAATATAGATATTATATTAATATTTAAATTAATATTTAAAAACTATAACTTAATTTTGTTTTATGTTTTTAAAATTTCGAGGTTTAAATATTATTTAAATTATTTTTCTATATTTATGTCGATTTATTGATTTAAAAACGGCCCGTTTTTAATGTTCGAGAATATATATATAAATGGATTTTAAATTTAATTTTTAGCTTTATTAATATTTAGCGAAGGTTTATAATTGTTATAAATTATAAAATAATAAAAAATTAAAAAAAAAAAAATATAACTTAAACCAATGTATAGAAATTAAAATAAATTAATAAAAAAGAAAATAATTAAAAAAGCTTAATTTATTTAGTTATTAAAATATATTTAATATAATATTAATTTAATATAAAATAATCGAATAATTTATATTTTTTTTATACTATTTTTAATATAATATAATTTTTATTATATAATAGATATTTATTAAGTTTATTATTGAAATAAATTTAAATATAAACCCGATTTATTGAAAAATTGTTATAATAGATATTAATATTAGTATGATTTTTTAAATTTTATAGTTAAAAATAGATAATATATTTTGTTAATTTAAGACTAGACTATTTTTTTACGTTATTATTTTGCTATTGGCTATTGGCGGTTTTTGGTTTAGTACGTTATTGAATTTGATTTTTTTTTAATTTTAAATAGTTATGGTATATAATCCGACCGATTTTGCTAGAATTTAAATCGTGGTATCGATAAATATCGAGAAAAATAAAGTTAAAAAAACGACTAAAACAAGTTGCGTTTGGAATGGCAATAAATAAAATAAAAAATATAATTTAATTCTATAAGAGATTTTAATTTGTTTATAATATCGGATTTTTTATTATTTTTATTTTAAATTATACGTTTTGCTTTAATAATTTAATTTTTATGCGAAAGGTTTAATATAATATTTTTAATGCTAATTTTGCGACTATTAATTAGATATTTAATTAGTTTAATCTAGAATATATAAATCTTGTATTTTTTTTTTAAAAAACCGATATATTTAAAAAAAAAATCTTTTTTATATTATATAAGACGTTTAACAATTTTTAGTATTATATATTTTTAGTTAACGATTTCTATAAAAATATACGGCTTTATAGCTTTTAAATAGGTATAAAAGCTAATTTAAATAGTATATTTTTTTTATTATATATTAATATTTTTTTTAATTTATTAAGATTAAAATTAATAATAATATTTTTTAAATATATTTTTTAATACTTTATATAATTACGTTTTATTTTATATTATTTATATATTTAAATCGAATTATTAGTTGTTTTGTATATATATTAATTTAATATAATTAGTTTTTAAAGTAAATATAAAAAATTATAGCTAATTTTTTACGAAATTTTGCGACGTTTTTTTAAATAAAGATATAAATATTTTTATTGATATTAGTTTAAAGGAAAAATTTTAATTTAAAAACCGGCTAGGTATAATCGAATTTTGGAATATTATTAAAATATCGACCGATTTTAAATATTACGTAGGTTTTTGTTTAAAATTAAAAAGTTTTATTAAAACGTTTAGCTAATTTTAATTATAATTAAATTAAGTTAAGTATTTTAAATAAATCGATAATTTTCGAATATAAAGGTATTTTATTATTAAAATTTGTATATTTATTAAAAAAAAAACCTTTTTTTAACTAATTATTAAAATAAGCTTTTTGTTATTATAATTTTATGTTAAGAAATAAGTTATTATTTATATATATTATTTAAAATATTATATATTTAAGTTTTTAATTTATTTTATTAATATATTGCTAAGTATTTTGAATAAATTGGAGATTAAAAAAAACTAAATTGTTTATTTCGATTTTATTTTTTTTTTTTAAAATAGGCTATTTTATTGTTTTTTATATAAAAGGTTGTTTGTTAATTGGAGTGTTTTAATATGGCATTTTAAAGCCTGGTATATTGACGAAAGGATATTTAGTAATCTTTTTTTATACTTAAAATGTTAAAAAATAGGACTAGAAGAGATTTTTATTAAAAATATTTTTTAATAAAGTAATTATATAAAAAAGGTATATAAAAAGGCGTATATGTTAAATTAGAGTTTTAAATAGAATTTTTTAATATAATATTATTATTTTTGCTTTTTTGAACTTGCTACGGAGGCTGGATTTTTTAGCTATTTGAATTGTTATATTCGAAGCAAGTTTTTTTAATAGCTTATTATGTATTGAATTTGCTTTAATATTTCTTTTTATAATATCTAAGTTTAGTTCCGATATTTGAAAGTTTATTATCTATTATTTATATAGATATGTTTATTATATAGTTATTTATGTTTTATATCTAGCGGATTAATGAGATATTTTATTTCGAATTATATTTAAAATTTTAAAAGTTTTTTCTAATGTTTTATTTATAAAAGAAATAATATTAGCGTTATTTATATTAACGAAGTTTTGTTTTAGTATATATATTTAATAACTATTTATAATAAATGCGTTTATTTAGGTTAGAGTAATAATAATCGATATTTATTAATATTATTAAAAAAAGATAAAGATATTATATTATATTAGCTATTAATAGATTTAATTTAGTATTAAGTTATGCTAAATTAATAGTATATCTACGGAAATAAATAATAGTAATATTTTTTGAGTTTATCGAGTATATTTAGGAGCCTATTTTTATATTTTAAATCGACTATAGCTACGATTTTATTACTAGATTCTTCCTTAACCGTAATTTTGTTTGAACTAAACGACAATATTTTTTAATAGAACCTCTAACTTAATTTTGATATAATGAAAGGAAGGCAATTATTAGTAGATATATTTTGTGCTATTTATAAGCCGTCGGATGCGGCACTTGTCCTAATGGAAATGGTCGACCTAGCTTTTTGCGATGACTAAGATTAGATATACCTAATGGAAGATAGTGACAATTTGGCAGCCGATCCGAGCTTCGACGATGCTATGGATGTCGATTAATACCATAAAGTTGATTGTATACTTGAACGTTGGAATAAGAACCTTTTTTTTTTAAGATGGCAAGAAGATAAAAGTTATTAGTAGGTTTATCGGAAAGATATTAATATTATTTTAATTTAGAGTTTTAAAGAGAAATATACGGGCTTTAATTTTGGAATAGAAAAGGTATTAGTAACCCGAAAGCGAAATAGCAAAATCGAGTATCGTATTTAATAAATAGGATATTTAGATTACGAGGATATATAAATTTTAGAGAAATATATAAATTTGAAGTTGGTAAAGAAATATAAACCGAATAAAGCTATATTAAAAAGACAGAAAAGATATTAAATAAAGATTTAGGTGCTAGTTTAGAATATTAAAATATAGATTTTGCTATAATAGTTTTATAGTATAATCGTTTTTTAAGTTAGCTATATAATTAAAATGTCTATTTTTATATTATATATTTTAGTTAAAATTATACGTAAAATGAACTTATTTTTTTTTCGAAAAGAAAGTCGTTTTAATTTTGTTTATTAATTACGAAGTACAATTATTATTGTAGCGGTCGGGTTGTGACTGGTCTATAGTAGATATGCTAGAAATATTTAATCGTTATAGGTTTTTTAAAATAATCTAAGTTCTAGGATAATTAAGTTTAATTGTGGATTGATAGCTTCGAAGTGCCTATTAGAATATTTCCTCGGCCTCTCTCAGTTTCTTTTAATGGCTATATAAGAGGCCTAGATTGTAGACTGTCGAGAGGGTCGACGTATGGTCGGGTCTAAGTGTTTTCTTATAGTTTCGAAGCGCCTGCTGGAATATCTCCTCGGCCTCTCTCAGCTTCCCCTGGTAGCTATATAAGAGGCTTAGATTGTAGACTGCCAAAAAGGTCGACGTATAGTCGGGTCCGAGTGCTTTTTCATAGCCTCGAAGCGCCCGCTGGCATATCTCCTCGGCCTCTTTCAGCTTCCTCTAACCTTTATATAAAACGCCTAAATTATGGACTATATCGAAGGTCGACGTGTGGTCGGGTCTAAGAGCCTTCTCCCTGCTTCGAAGCGCCTGCTGGAATATCTCCTCGGCCTCTTTCAGCTTCCCCTGATCGTTATATAAGATGCCTAAAATATTATAAATCCAGCTATTATTATTATTTATAACATTCTTTAGAAGCGCCTAGTTATTTCTTACTGCGTATAGAAGTAATCGTCTTTACGTTAGCCAATAATTACTAAAACTTCGGCTTGGTACGTATAAAACTATATATCGAATTGTAAATACGGCCAACTTTATATTCGTTTTTTAATTAAAAATATGAATTATTTAAAAATAGATATAGCTATAAATATTATATTTTTTCGATTTTATAAACTTTTTAATAAACGAATTAATTTCGACAAACTTATAATTTTATAATATTCGGACAATATTATAAAAAATTAGCTCGTTTTTTATTATTTCGTAAATTTACTATAAGCTATCGGTATTTTTATATTAAAATAGCTTAAACTAAAAATTTTAATTATTAAAATACGCCTATAATTAAAATAATATAGCAAAATATTCGTTTTGTCATTAAATTTAATCAAATAATAGATACTACGTTAAATATAAAATACGGTTTTTGTATAATATAAACTTCGGGCTATCTTTTTATAGCAATATTTAAAAATTTTCGTAATAGTAGAGTAAAATTAGAAAATTATCGATGTTTATTCTAGATATACGTTTGCTATAGTTAGTATAAAAAGAAGACCGTCTAACTTTATAGCAAGCTGTCGGGTATCGGGATTTAAGAGGTATTAAATTAACTATGTTTAGAAATTTAATTTTTGGCTTATTTTCGGTTAAATCTCGGCATTTTAAAGTAGTTTTAAGAATTTCGAGGCTATTATTTAAGTTTCGTAACTTTGCTATTTATAAAATATAGCTAATTTTAATTTAAAATAATTTAGTAATAATAATAATTAATTTTTGATAGGCTTTTAGAAAATATTTTTAAATATTAATTATAATAGGCTTTATAGTAGTAATAGATAGTAGTTTGGGGTTATTATAGTTATCGTAAATAAAGAGCTATTATAAATTATTTAGTAAATTTAGCCAAGTTTTAACGGTATTAATTATTTTGTTTAAGTTTTTTTATATATTTATATTGTTAATTTTACTAGCTAAAGGATAATTTTGTTTTATATAATATACTATTTTAGTAAAATTTTGTTTAAAAAAGTCTTCGTTTTTAATATTTATTTAAAAAATCGCCGAGTAGTTATTTTTATATTATTTTATATATGCGATAGCTAGCTAGGTCTTGTTTATTTCTCCGAAACCGTAAAGGACTACGATTCGACAGCTACTATTACTAGTAAGTACGTTGCATATTTCGGCGAGTTTTTGTTTTCTCGCCACGAAATATTCGATTTTAGGTATACTATAAAGGCTGAAAGGGACCGCGAAGTTTTCGTATTAAATGTTTATATATATTAGTAGTGTAGTAGGACTGTAATATGCTGTTTTAACTTGCCTTTTTGGCTCTTGGTGATCTCTTTTCGAAGCCGCCTCGACGCGTTCTATTTTTTCTCGCTATAAATAAAAGGTATTTAGATATAAAAAATATTTAGCAGTAAATATGCCTGATCTTCAGGTCTAGTGGTTTTTTGTCGTTTGGTCTATACTATCTGTTTTGCTATGGTAAAACTAGGCAATAGGTTGTTTCGGTATACGCAGGCAGGGATATTAGTGATGTCGTAGAGGGGTTATTCGAGCAATTGCTTATTACTTAGAAATGCTTTTTCTTTCGAAAAGAACTCGACTATTTTCGGTACGATAAGCTTTTAGAAAGTCTATCTATATATAAACTACTAATTTCGTTTAAACTGTTGCTTTATATAATAATCGCTATATCCGGTTATTAAATAATAAACGTCGTCGAAATAGACGTAATATTTAGTTATATTACGGTACTAGCAAAATATATTGTTGATAGATTTTATAAGCTCGGTATTATTAAATTTATCGATATAGTATATATCGATTTAGAAGTATCGCAATCTATTTCGTTTAGCTTGTTCGCGGCAAAAGCGGAGCTTTTGGTATCTCGACTTTCGTAGACCGGTTCTATATTTAAGGTCTTCGTAGGTAATTTTGTCTATGCTCTACATATAGAATAGAATTGCGTATAGAGAGATAACGCTACCGGCGGGATAGTTGGTTAAGCTAAACGAGCGGGAAATTTTGCAGGTTAAGAGGCGCATGACGGATATCGGAGTTTGCTTTTTAGAGCATATTAGCTAATATATTGACGACATGTCGCAACGAGGATTTAATTGAAATAAAAGAAATACGTTGTAATAAAGATAGCTGTTATAGCAACAGCGAGGTAAAAATTATCTAGCATTGTAAAAGCGGGGTTAGAAATATTGCCATAACCTACATGTAAGCTATAAAAGAGGCTTGGCCGTTTGGTTGCTAGCTCGTGTAGCGGTGTATCAATATAACCCTTTTCAAGACTAATAACCAAAGCATAGTTTAGCTTGATAAAAATCGATAAAGTTATAATAATATTACTAAATAGTAGTATATTATATAGATATATTGTATAAATCGAAGATTTGGTCTAAAGTGGTGTAAAGTGCACGCCTGTAGGCTAAAGTATTGTAATATGACCTTGATGATGGTGTTTGGACTGACCTAGATGGTGTTGAGTACGATTTCGATAATTACTAGTTTATAGCTGCGAGTGATGTTTTTGGCTATGGGCCTGGATACGTTTTATTGAGGACAAGCATCGCTACATTACTGTGAATGACGCAGACGATAACGAAATGAAAGTGAAGCTGGTGAGGACAATTGTGAGGCAGAAGGCCATCGTGTGCTGCGGGACATTAAACGTTATTTTTAATCGTAACTTTGCTTATAAGTTCTTTGGCGGTTATGCGGTCCCTGGTATTATCGGCAAGTATTTTAGTAACTATGGTGACGATACTATCTATACCGTCGCCTTTCTTAGACAGTGCTTTGGCCTTGCTCTTAACTACTTCGAGCTATTTTGTTATTTGGTCTGTCACATCTGGCTTAACCCCCATATCTTTGATGATCTAATGTGGCACGTCGATGCCAGTATCCGGCAAAGCAACCTGACGGAGCAGGTAGAGCATGACAACGCCTAGCGCCCATACGTTAGACGGGGCTTTGCGCTCTTCCCGCCGAAGATACTCGGGTGGGATATACCATGGGGTACCGGACGGGTTGTACGCGGCAGCACCGTCATGAGTACCAAGTCCAAAATCGATCAAAGTAGCTTTCTTGCCGTTGTACAGTATGTTACCGGGTTTGATATCGTTATGCAATATCTTCTTCCTCCTAAGATATTGCAAGGCCCGGGCCATGTCACGCAAGACGCATTGCGTATCGGTTAGGGTACCCAGGAACAGTCTGTCGGTATTCTCGTGGATATTCTTGCCGGTACGCTTATTCGCTTCGCGCTATGATCTATGGTTTAGAGCCTTTGCATCGATATGCTCCAAAAACAAGGCATGTATGCGAGCGTTGCCGCCTAGGAGCTTTACGATGTAGTCCTGGATTGTCGGCGTGAGCATAATGGGCATTTGAAGGTGGTGACGCGCAATTTACAGACTCTATGTCAAGATGAACCTTGTATTCCCTCTGCCAGCTCCGGCCGCGATATTTTGCATCATGTTCCAGGCTTCTCTTAAAGGCCTTGACTACTATGATCTGGTGGGGATATTCGGAATGTTGCGCCTTGAACACGGCGGCTGATCCAGTCTCGCCTACGCCCTGCATTCGAAAGAGGGTGAAGCGGGAACTTATATTGTCTTGCTCCTCTCCATCTGGAGCATGAAAACGTGCCTTTTGCCCATCGCCTAGTTCGCCGAGACAATACAGTTTCCCGGCTACAGCACTGGAGTAGCCAGGTTTCCCCTGTGCTGGCAGTTCGTTATGGGGCGTATCCCGTTTGGATCCAGCGATAGATCGCACCGAGAGTGTCATAAGTTGTAGAACTTGTGTGCGCGGGAAGATCAAGAGCTGGAAATGACGGGGCTCGGGACTAGATTGACTGAAGACCCAAGCTCTAGTGCCAAGGAAAGCTTGTTCGAAAGGTGCGATGGCGACTAGCATATCGGAATCGCTCTCGATACTCTTAAGGACGACCGAGTCGGTTGAAGAGGGAGCTGAGGGCGTGATGAGAAGCTCAAAGCTTGATCTGTTTGCCACAACAATATCGTCCTCGTAGGGGTCGAAAAAGATTTTATAGCCGAAAGGCTTATGTATATAACAGCCGATGTACTCTGGCGATTCGCGGACGGCAAGGCATTGCACACCGGTACCAGGCCGATCTTGTCGCGGTGGAAGACCCTTAGGAAACAAGGTGGCCAGTGTCGCGCCGGAGACGTCGAAGTCCGGATCCAGGTCGCTGGGCTGAAAGAGTACCATCTAGACCCCCCCACTCGGACACCCCCCCCCACCCGGACAGGCTAATTTCCGTGGCCACACCTAAAAGTCATCCCTTTCACTTATACGAATTTTGGCAACCATTAAGGCTATCTATATATATCTGATATAAATCGGTACAAAATTAAAAGACGTATATATAGATACTAGATTTAGCTAGTTTTCCTGTAATTAGCGGCCGGAACCGGAGTATAGAAGTGAGTCAATGTAAGAGGGAATCGGCGATTTTTGCCCTAGAATCTATTGTAATGTAACAACCCGTATACCCCATTTTTTCACCAACTCTATTAAATTTTCGCCTAAAATTTAAAATACCGAGTTATATAAAGAACTAGATAGCAGATATATACCTAGATATATTAGATAATAAAATATTAATAAAAAAAGCCGCCTAAAAGTATAGGATTTTTTGCCAAATATTTCTCGACCGTCTTAATAGCATAATAGCGAAAGAAGAAATTGTAATATTTAACTAAAAGCTATTATTAGTTTAGGAAGCTTGTTTTATTATATAAATTATTTATTAAAAGTTTTTAGATTTTATATCGAGTTATTTTGCTATATAATTAATAGCGTTTACAATATTGCAAAAAGACGGCAAAGATATTTATTTTAGAACTTATTAAATTAAGCGTTTTATTAAACAAAATTCGGTAGTTAAGCGTAAAATTAGATAACGTTAAAAATTTGCCTATTTTAATAGGTTTATTTTTAAAACCGTTAACTAATATTTTAATTATAAAAAGGACTATAAATAGATTAAGCCGGAATTTATATATAATATTAATAAAAATAGCATTATAGCAGGTTTTAGTAGGTTAATTTATTAATATTATTATAAATAATTAAATAACTATTTTAAGTTTTGACGGCTTAGTTTTAGGTACTTTCGAGTCTTAAAAAGCTTTTTTTAAAAATTTATAAATATGTAGCTAGATTAGTTTTATTAAAATAGTTTTAATAATTAAAAAAGCTTTTAAATTAAGTATTATTTTTAAAAATAAAGATCTCTAAGTTTAATAGTTTTTTAAAAAGTTTAAAAATATAGCTAATTAATATTATATATATTTAAATAAAAACTAGACTAATAATAATATCGCTATTAAATAGTTTAAAAACGTCTATTTTTTATAAATAATAATATTTTAAAAGAATAAAAATAATACCTAGCTATTTATTCTAAATAGGCACAAATTTTATATAAATATAAATATATTAATAAAAACTTTATTATATTCAAAATTTATATTTAAAATTAACTATAAAATATATAAAATAAATTTATAATTTTCTATTTTCTAAAAAACGTCTACCTCCTGTTTTTGTTTACCTATATAAATTACGGTTTATAGCCATTTAATAATAGTATTTTTAATATAATCAAAGCTGCCTATCGTTAATTTTTTTCGGAATTAGCGGCAATAACCAATATTACGCCTATTAACAAAATTAACTTTATTTAGTATTATAGTAAAATTTATAAAACTAGAATAACGTCGAAAAATATTAAATTTAAATTTTGAACGACTAGAAATTAGCCTGTTAATAAGGCAAAAGCATTAAAGTATCCAAAAATATAGCAAAACTGCGAAAAAACACCAGAGCCAGAGGATATTGAATTTTCTAAACCGGAGGCTACTCGCACTCCAACTACAAGCCGTCAAATCGCAGATTTCGGCAAGAATCGCGATGCCCTCACTCGCCTACAATTCAAAAAGTCAGCCAAGGCCTACGCGACTCAATCCGCCGAAATAGCTATCATAGAACAACGTATTGCAGCATTAGAAGCAGAACTTAAGCGTCATCGACCCAAGAAGCATAGAAAGGTGCCAAATCTAAACAAGAAGTTTATGGATATTGGTGAGATACTTGCTGCTAGACCTAATCCCAATAAGGAAGATTCTAACGAAGGCGAGGCTTTAGAAAGTGAGGAGAGTAGCAGTGAACAAGAGGTGGTGGAAATAGGGGCAGAAGAGCCTGAGGACCCTGAACTTCCAGCCCAGCGCGTGACACGTTCCGGGCGCCAAACTCAGAGGCCAAGT